>JAULUF010000020.1:20325000-20327500 GCA_031834385.1 Semotilus atromaculatus | reverse complement strand
GTTGTAAATTTTTGAGTAAGAAGAATAATAATAACTAGAAAAAGTTCGTCGAGACAAACTTTAAGTTGGCTTGTGAAAGTTTGGACCAGAAAGTTTGAAGAAGTTTAAAGTTTAAATTAGTTTATAGTTTAAACTAGTTTAAAGTTTAAATTAGTCAATAGTTTAAATTAGTCAATAGTTTAAATTAGTTTAAAGTTTAAATTACAGAAAGAAAGATTAGCTAGAAAGAAAGAAAGAAAGAAAGAAAGAAAGAAGGATTTGATTAGAAATCAAAGAAAGATAGATAAATTGATTAGTTATAAAGAAAGATAGATAGATTAGTTATAAAGAAAGAAAGTTTGATTAGTTATAAAGAAAGAAAGATAGATTTGTTAGAAAGAAAGATGGATTTGTAGATAGATAGATTAGGTAGCAAGAAAGAAAGATTAGTTAGAAAGAAAGAAAGAAAGAAAGATAGATTAGTTAGAAAGAAAGAAAGATTGATTAGTTAGAAAGAAAGAAAGAAAGAGATTAGTTAGAAAGATAGATTAGTTAGAAGGAAATAAATGTTGGTAAGAAAGAAAGAAAGATAGATTAGTTCGAAAGAAAGATAGAAAGATTAGTTAGAAGGAAAGAAATATTACTTAGAAAGAAAGAAAGAAAGATAGATAGATTAGTTAGAAAGAAAGATAGATAGATTAGTTAGACAGAAAGAAAGATAGGTTAGTTAGACAGAAAGAAAGAAAGAAAGATAGATAGATAGATTTGTTAGAATGAAAGAAAGGATTAGTTAGAAAGAAGGATGAGAAGGATTAGAAAGAAAGAAAGAAAGAAAGAAAGATGGATTTGTTAGAAGGAAAGGTGGATTTGTTTGAAAGAAAGAAAGAAAGAAAGAAAGAAAGAAAGAAAGATGGATTTGTTAGAAAGAAAGATAGATTAGTTAGAAAGAAAGAAAGAAAGATATATCAGTTAGAAAGATAGAAAGATGGATTTGTTAGAAAGAAAGAAAGGATTAGTAAGAAAGATAGATTAGTTAGAAAGAAAGATAGATATTAGTTAGAAAGAAAGAAAGATAGATTAGATAGAAAGAAAGATAGATAGATAGATAGATAGGTTAGAAAGAAAAAAAGATTAGTTAGAAAAAAAAATTAGTTAGAAAGAAAGATAGATAGATTAGTTAGAAAGAAAGATATATAGATAGATAGACAGATAGATAGATAGATAGATTAGTTAGAAAGAAATATTAGTTAGAAAGAAAGATAGATAGATTAGTTAGAAAGAAAGATAGATAGATAGATTAGAAAGAAAGAACGGTTAGTTAGAAAGAAAGAAAGACAGATAGATTAGTAAGAAAGAAAGAAAGAAAGACAGATAGATTAGTTAGAAAGAAAGAAAGATAGGTTAGAAAGATAGATTAGCTAGAAAGAAAGATAGATAGATCAGTTAGAAAGAAAGATAGATAGATAGATAGATTGGTTAGAAAGAAAGAAATATTAGTTAGAAAGAAAGATAGATAGATTTGTTAGAAAGAAAGTTAGATAGATTTGCTAGAAAGAAAGAAAGATTAGTTCGAAAGAAAGAAAGATTAGTTAGAAAGAAATATTAGTTAGAAAGAAAGAAATATATTTGTTAGAAAGAAAGAAAGATAGATTAGTTAGAAAGATAGATAGATAGAATGGTTAGAAAGAAAGATAGATAGATTTGTTAGAAAGAAAGTTAGATAGATTTGCTAGAAAGAAAGAAAGATTAGTTCGAAAGAAAGAAAGATTAGTTAGAAAGAAATATTAGTTAGAAAGAAAGAGATATATTTGTTAGAAAGAAAGATAGATAGATTAGTTAGAAAGATATATATATATATATATATAGATAGATAGATAGATAGATAGATAGATAGATTGGTTAGAAAGAAAGAAAGATTAGTTAGAAAGAAATATTAGTTAGAAAGAAAGAAATATATTTGTTAGAAAGAAAGAAAGATAGATTAGTTAGAAAGAAAGAGATAGATAGATTGATTAGAAAGAAAGAAAGATTAGTTAGTTAGAAAGAAAGAAAGATAGATAGATAGATTATTTAGAAAGAAAGAAAGAAAGAAAGAAAGAAAGACAGATAGATTAGTAAGAAAGAAAGAAAGAAAGACAGATAGATTAGTTAGAAAGAAAGAAAGAAAGAAAGACAGATAGATTAGTTAGAAAGAAAGAAAGAAAGATAGATAGATTAGTTAGAAAGATAGATAGATAGATTGGTTGGAAAGAAAGAAAGATTAGTTAGAAATAAATATTAGTTAGAAAGAAAGAGATATATTTGTTAGAAAGAAAGAAAGATAGATTAGTTAGAAAGAGAGAAATATTAGTCAGAAAGAAAGAAAGATAGATTAGTTAGAAAGAAAGAAAGATAGATTAGTTAGAAAGAAAGATAGATAGATTAGTTAGAAAGAAAGATAGATTAGTTAGAAATAAATATTAGTTAGAAAAAGATAGATAGATTAGTTAGTAGAAAGAAAGAAAGATTAGTTAGAAAGAAA
>JAULUF010000020.1:20275000-20320000 GCA_031834385.1 Semotilus atromaculatus | reverse complement strand
AGATTAGTGAGATAGATTAGTTCGAAAGAAAGAAACGAAAAAAAGATTAGTGAGAAAGAAAGATAGATTAGTTAGAAAGAAAGAAAGAAAGAGATTAGTTAGAAAGAAAAAGAAAGATAGATTAGTTAGAAAGAAAGAAAGATAGATTAGTTGAAAGAAAGAAAGAAAGAAAGAAAGAAAGAAAGAAAGAAAGAAAGAAAGAAAGAAAGAAAGAAAGAAAGAAAGTTAATTAAAAAGATAGATTAGGTAGAAAGAAAGATAGAAAGATAGATTAGTTAGAAAGAAAGAAAGTTAATTAAAAAGAAAGAAAGAAAGATTAGTTAGAAAGATAGATTAGTTAGAAAGAAAGAAAGAAAAAAAGATTAGTAAGAAAGAAAGATAGATTAGTTAGAAAGAAAGAAAGAAAGAAAGAAAGAAATATAGATAAGTGAGAAAGAAAGAAAGATAGATTAGTTAGAAAGAAAGAAAAAAAGATTAGTTAGAAAGAAAAAAAGAAAGAAAAAAAGATTTGTAAGAAAGAAAGAAAGAGATTAGTTAGAAAGAAAAAAGGAAAGAAAGATAGATTAGTAAGAAAGAAAGAAAGAAAGATAGATTAGTGAGAAAGATAGATTAGTTAGAAAGAAAGAAAGAAAGATAGATTAGTTAGAAAGAAAAAGAAAGATAGATTAGTTAGAAAGAAAGATAGATTAGTTAGAAAGAAAGAAAGAAAAAAAGATTAGTAAGAAAGAAAGAAAGATTAGTTAGAAAGAAAGAAAGAAAGAGATTAGTTAGAAAGAAAAATAGATTAGTTAGAAAGAAAGAATGAAAGATAGATTAGTAATAAAGAAAGATAGATTAGTTAGAAAGAAAGAAAGATTGATTAGTTAGAATGATAGATTAGTTAGAAAGAAAGATAGATTAGTTAGAATGATAGATTAGTTAGAAAGAAAGATAGATTAGTTAGAATGATAGATTAGTTAGAAAAAAGAAAGATAGATTAGTTAGAAAGAAAGAAAGATAGATTAGTTAGAAAGAAAGAAAGATTGATTAGTTAGAATGATAGATTAGTTAGAATTAAAGATAGATTAGTTAGAATGATAGATTAGTTAGAAAAAAGAAAGATAGATTAGTTAGAAAGAAAGATAAATTAGTTAGAAAGAAAGATAACTTAGTTAGAAAGAAAGAAAGATAGATTATTTAAAAAACAAAGAAAGATGGATTTGATAGAAAGAAAGATTAGCTAGAAAGATAGATTAGTTAGAAAAAATGAAAGATAGATTAGTTAGAAAGAAAGAAAGATAAATTAGTTAGAAAGTAAGATAAATTAGTTAGAAAGAAAGATAAGTTAGATATAGATAGATAGATAGATAGATAGATAGATAGATAGATAGATAGATAGATAGATAGATAGATAGATAGATAGATTAGTTAGAAAGATGGATGGATAGATAGATAGATAAATTAGAAAGAAAGATAAGTTAGATATAGATAGATAGATTAGTTAGATAGATTAGTTAGAAAGAAAGATAGATAGATCAGTTAGAAATAAAGATAGATTAGATAGAAAGAAAGAAAGATAGATTAGTTAGAAAGAAAGATAGATAGATAGATAGATAGATAGATAGATAGATAGATAGATAGATAGATATGGGAGTTTAATTGAGTCTAGGGCTTCAGGGAGTTTAGATTTGAGTTTTTGTGTTGTACACTACTGGGCCACTGTAGTCTTGGCTCAATTTGAACTTTTGCAATGAAAGTCAATGGGATTTTTATGATTTTTAATATTAATTTTTAAGAAATCTGAAAGTCAAATCAGTCTGAAAAGATATAGCATACCGAGTCAGAACAGTTTGAGTGTCTGAGCCGAGTTTGGAGTATGTGGAGTTAAAGCTCTAGGAGGAGTTTAAATTGTAAATTTTGAGTAAGAAGAATAATAATAACTAGAAAAAGTTCGTCGAGACAAACTTTAAGTTGGCTTGTGAAAGTTTGGACCAATAAGTTTGAAGAAGTTTAAAGAAGTTTACAGTTTAATTAGTTTATAGTTTAGTAAGAAAGAAAGAAAGATAGATTAGTTAGAAAGAAAGAAAGAAAAAAAGATTAGTAAGAAAGAAAGAAAGATAGATTAGTTAGAAAGAAAGATAGATTAGTAAGAAAGAAAGAAAGAAAGAAATATAGATAAGTTAGAAAGAAAGAAAGATAGATTAGTTAGAAAGAAAGAAAGAAAAAAAGATTAGTTAGAAAGAAAGAAAGAAAGA
Source organism: Semotilus atromaculatus (assembly GCA_031834385.1). Lineage (NCBI taxonomy): Eukaryota > Metazoa > Chordata > Actinopteri > Cypriniformes > Leuciscidae > Semotilus > Semotilus atromaculatus. The sequence continues at coordinate 20,317,766 of JAULUF010000020.1, read as the reverse complement.
AAGAAAGAAAGAAAGATAGATTAGTTAGAAAAAAAGAAAGAAAAAAGATTAGTAAGAAAGAAAGAAAGATAGATTAGTTAGAAAGAAAAAAGCAAAGAAAGATAGATTAGTAAGAAAGAAAGAAAGAAAGATAAATTAGTAAGAAAGAAAGAAAGATTGATTAGTAAGAAAGATAGAAAGATAGATTAGTTAGAAAGAAAGAAAGATAGATTAGTTAGAAAGAAAGAAAGAAAAAAGATTAGTTAGAAAAAAAGAAAGATAGATTAGTTAGAAAAAAAGAAAGAAAAAAAAATTAGTAAGAAAGAAAGAAAGATAGATTAGTTAGAAAGAAAGAAAGAAAAAAGATTAGTTAGAAAAAAGAAAGATAGATTAGTTAGAAAAAAAGAAAGAAAAAAAAATTGTAAGAAAGAAAGAAAGATAGATTAGTTAGAAAGAAAAAAGGAAAGAAAGACAGATTAGTAAGAAAGAAAGAAAGATAAATTAGTAAGAAAGAAAGAAAGATTGATTAGTAAGAAAGATAGAAAGATAGATAGATTAGTTAGAAAGAAAGAAAGAAAAAAGATTAGTGAGAAAGAAAGATAGATTAGTTAGAAAGAAAGAAAGAAAGAAAGAGATTAGTTAGAAAGAAAGAAAGATAGATTAGTTAGAAAGAAAGAAAGAAAGAAAGAAAGTTAATTAAAAAGAAAGAAAGATAGATTAGTTAGAAAGAAAGAAAGAAAGAAATATAGATAAGTTAGAAAGAAAGAAAGATAGATTAGTTAGAAAGAAAGAAAAAAAGATTAGTTAGAAAGAAAGAAAGAAAGATAGATTAGTTAGAAAAAAGAAAGAAAAAAAGATTAGTAAGAAAGAAAGAAAGATAGATTAGTTAGAAAGAAAAAAGGAAAGAAAGATAGATTAGTAAGAAAGAAAGAAAGATAGATTAGTGAGAAAGATAGATTAGTTAGAAAGAAAGAAAGAAAAAAAGATTAGTGAGAAAGAAAGATAGATTAGTTAGAAAGAAAGAAAGAAAGAAAGAAAGAGATTAGTTAGAAAGAAAAAGAAAGATAGATTAGTTAGAAAGAAAGAAAGATTAGTTAGAAAGAAAGAAAGTTAATTAAAAAGAAAGAAAGAAAGATAGATTAGGTAGAAAGAAAGATAGAAAGATAGATAGATTAGTTAGAAAGAAAGAAAGAAAGTTAATTAAAAAGAAAGAAAGAAAGATTAGTTAGAAAGATAGATTAGTTAGAAAGAAAGAAAGAAAGAAAGAAAGAAATATAGATAAGTTAGAAAGAAAGAAAGATAGATTAGTTAGAAAGAAAGAAAAAAAGATTAGTTAGAAAGAAAGAAAGAAAGATAGATTAGTTAGAAAGAAAAAAGGAAAGAAAGATAGATTAGTAAGAAAGAAAGAAAGAAAGATAGATTAGTGAGATAGATAGATTAGTTTGAAAGAAAGAAACGAAAAAAAGATTAGTGAGAAAGAAAGATAGATTAGTTAGAAAGAAAGAAAGAAAGAGATTAGTTAGAAAGAAAAAGAAAGATAGATTAGAAAGAAAGATAGATTAGTTGAAAGAAAGAAAGAAAGAAAGAAAGAAAGAAAGAAAGTTAATTAAAAAGAAAGATAGATTAGGTAGAAAGAAAGATAGAAAGATAGATTAGTTAGAAAGAAAGAAAGTTAATTAAAAAGAAAGAAAGAAAGATTATTTAGAAAGATAGATTAGTTAGAAAGAAAGAAAGAAAAAAAGATTAGTAAGAAAGAAAGATAGATTAGTTAGAAAGAAAGAAAGAAAGAAAGAAAGAAATATAGATAAGTGAGAAAGAAAGAAAGATAGATTAGTTAGAAAGAAAGAAAAAAAGATTAGTTAGAAAGAAAAAAAGAAAGAAAAAAAGATTTGTAAGAAAGAAAGAAAGAGATTAGTTATAAAGAAAAAAGGAAAGAAAGATAGATTAGTAAGAAAGAAAGAAAGAAAGATAGATTAGTGAGAAAGATAGATTAGTTAGAAAGAAAGAAATAAAGATAGATTAGTTAGAAAGAAAGAAAGAAAAAAAGATTAGTAAGAAAGAAAGAAAGATTAGTTAGAAAGAAAGAAAGAGATTAGTTAGAAAGAAAAATAGATTAGTTAGAAAGAAAGACTGAAAGATAGATTAGTAAGAAAGAAAGATAGATTAGTTAGAAAGAAAGATAGATTAGTAAGAAATAAAGAAAGATAGATTAGTTAGAAAGAAAGAAAGATTGATTAGTTAGAATGATAGATTAGTTAGAAAGAAAGATAGATTAGTTAGAATGATAGATTAGTTAGAAAGAAAGATAGATTAGTTAGAATGATAGATTAGTTAGAAAAAAGAAAGATAGATTAGTTAGAAAGAAAGAAAGATAGATTAGTTAGAAAGAAAGAAAGATTGATTAGTTAGAATGATAGATTAGTTAGAATTAAAGATAGATTAGTTAGAATGATAGATTAGTTAGAAAAAAGAAAGATAGATTAGTTAGAAAGAAAGATAAATTAGTTAGAAAGAAAGATAGATTAGTTAAAAAACAAAGAAAGAGATTTGTTAGAAAGAAAGATAGATTAGTTAGAAAGATAGATTAGTTAGAAAGAAAGAAAGATAGATTAGTTAGAAAGAAAGAACTTAGTTAGAAAGAAAGAAAGATGGATTTGATAGAAAGAAAGATAGATTAGCTAGAAAGATAGATTAGTTAGAAAAAAGAAAGATAGATTAGTTAGAAAGAAAGAAAGATAAATTAGTTAGAAAGTAAGATAGATTAGTTAGAAAGAAAGATAAGTTAGAGATAGATAGATAGATAGATAGATAGATAGATAGATTAGTTAAAAAGATGGATAGATAGATAGATAGATTAGTTAGAAAGATGGATAGATAGATAGATAGATAGATAAATTAGAAAGAAAGATAAGTTAGATATAGATAGATAGATTAGTTAGATAGATTAGTTAGAAAGAAAGATAGATAGATCAGTTAGAAATAAAGATAGATTAGATAGAAAGAAAGAAAGATAGATTAGTTAGAAAGATAGATAGATAGATAGATAGATAGATAGATAGATAGATAGATAGATAGATAGATAGATAGATAGATAGATAAGTTCATTAGTACAAATAGAATGGGAGTTTAATTGAGTCTAGGGCTTCAGGGAGTTTAGATTTGAGTTTTTGTGTTGTACACTACTGGGCCACCGTAGTCTTGGCTCAATTTGAACTTCTGCAATGAAAGTCAATGGGATTTTTATGATTTTTAATATTAATTTTTAAGAAATCTGAAAGTCAAATCAGTCTGAAAAGATATAGCATACCGAGTCAGAACAGTTTGAGTGTCTGAGCCGAGTTTGGAGTATGTGGAGTTAAAGCTCTAGGAGGAGTTTAAATTGTAAATTTTGAGTAAGAAGAATAATAATAACTAGAAAAAGTTCGTCGAGACAAACTTTAAGTTGGCTTGTGAAAGTTTGGACCAATAAGTTTGAAGAAGTTTAAAGAAGTTTAAAGTTTAATTAGTTTATAGTTTAGTAAGAAAGAAAGAAAGATAGATTAGTTAGAAAGAAAGAAAAAAAGATTAGTAAGAAAGAAAGAAAGATAGATTAGTTAGAAAGAAAGAAAGAAAGAAAGATAGATTAGTTAGAAAGAAAGATAGATTAGTAAGAAAGAAAGAAAGAAAGAAATATAGATAAGTTAGAAAGAAAGAAAGAAAAAAAGATTAGTTAGAAAGAAAGAAAGAAAGATAGATTAGTTAGAAAAAAGACAGAAAAAAAGATTAGTAAGAAAGAAAGAAAGATAGATTAGTTAGAAAGAAAGAAAGAAAGAGATTAGTTAGAAAGAAAGATAGATTAGTAAGAAAGAAAGAAAGAAAGAAAGAAATATAGATAAGTTAGAAAGAAAGAAAGATAGATTAGTTAGAAAGAAAGAAAGAAAAAAAGATTAGTAAGAAAGAAAGAAAGAAAGATAAATTAGTAAGAAAGAAAGAAAGATTGATTAGTAAGAAAGATAGAAAGATAGATAGATTAGTTAGAAAGAAAGAAAAAAGATTAGTGAGAAAGAAAGAAAGAAAGAAAGAAAGAAAGATAGATTAGTTAGAAAGAAAGAAAGAAAGAAAGATTAGTTAGAAAGAAAAAAGGAAAGAAAGATAGATTAGTAAGAAAGAAAGAAAGAAAGATAAATTAGTAAGAAAGAAAGAAAGATTGATTAGTAAGAAAGATAGAAAGATAGATAGATTAGTTAGAAAGAAAGAAAGAAAAAGAGATTAGTGAGAAAGAAAGATAGATTAGTTAGAAAGAAAGAAAGAAAGAAAGAAAGAAAGTTAATTAAAAAGAAAGAAAGAAAGATAGATTAGGTAGAAAGAAAGATAGAAAGATAGATAGATTAGTTAGAAAGAAAAAGAAAGATAGTTTTTATTTAGAAAGAAAGAAAGATAGATTAGTTAGAAAGAAAGAAAGAAAGAAAGAAAGAAAGAAAGTTAATTAAAAAGAAAGAAAGAAAGATAGATTAGGTAGAAAGAAAGATAGAAAGATAGATAGATTAGTTAGAAAGAAAGAAAGTTAATTAAAGAGAAAGAAAGAAAGATTAGTTAGAAAGATAGATTAGTTAGAAAGAAAGAAAGAAAAAAAGATTAGTAAGAAAGAAAGATAGATTAGTTAGAAAGAAAGAAAGAAAGAAAGAAAGAAAGAAAGAGAAAGAAAGAAAGAAATATAGATAAGTTAGAAAGAAAGAAAGATAGATTAGTTAGAAAGAAAGAAAGATGGATTAGTTAGAAAGAAAGAAAAAGATTAGTTAGAAAGAAAGAAAGAAAGATAGATTAGTTAGAAAGAAAGAAAGAAAGAAAGAGATTAGTTAGAAAGAAAAAGAAAGATAGATTAGTTAGAAAGAAAGAAAGATAGATTAGTTAGAAAGAAAGAAAGAAAGAAAGAAAGAAAGAAAGTTAATTAAAAAGAAAGAAAGAAAGATTAGTTAGAAAGATAGATTAGTTAGAAAGAAAGAAAGAAAAAAAGATTAGTAAGAAAGAAAGAAAGAAAGAAAGATAGATTAGTTAGAAAGAAAGAAAAAAAGATTAGTTAGAAAGAAAGAAACATAGATTAGTTAGAAAAAAGAAAGAAAAAAAGATTAGTAAGAAAGAAAGATAGATTAGTTAGAAAGAAAAAAGGAAAGAAAGATAGATTAGTAAGAAAGAAAGAAAGAAAGAAAGAAAGATTAGTGAGAAAGAAAGATAGATTTGTTAGAAAGAAAGAAAGAAAGATTAGTTAGTAAGAAAAAGAAAGATAGATTAGTTAGAAAGAAAGAAAGATAAATTAGTTAGAAAGAAAGAAAGAAAGAAAGAAAGAAAGTTAATTAAAAAGAAAGAAAGAAAGATAGATTAGGTAGAAAGAAAGATAGAAAGATAGATAGATTAGTTAGAAAGAAAGAAAGAAAGTTAATTAAAAAGAAAGAAAGAAAGATTAGTTAGAAAGATAGATTAGTTAGAAAGAAAGAAAGAAAAAAAGATTAGTAAGAAAGAAAGATAGATTAGTTAGAAAGAAAGAAAGAAAGAAAGAAAGAAAGAAAGAAAGAGAAAGAAAGAAAGAAATATAGATAAGTTAGAAAGAAAGAAAGATAGATTAGTTAGAAAGAAAGAAAGATGGATTAGTTAGAAAGAAAGAAAAAAGATTAGTTAGAAAGAAAGAAAGAAAGATAGATTAGTTAGAAAGAAAAAAGGAAAGAAAGATAGATTAGTAAGAAAGAAAGGAAGAAAGATAGATTAGTGAGATAGATAGATTAGTTAGAAAGAAAGAAAGAAAAAAGATTAGTGAGAAAGAAAGATAGATTAGTTAGAGAGAAAGAAAGATGGATTAGTTAGAAAGAAAGAAAAAAAGATTAGTAAGAAAGAAAGAAAGATAGATTAGTTAGAAAGAAAAAAGGAAAGAAAGATAGATTAGTAAGAAAGAAAGGAAGAAAGATAGATTAGTGAGATAGATAGATTAGTTAGAAAGAAAGAAAGAAAAAAGATTAGTGAGAAAGAAAGATAGATTAGTTAGAAAGAAAGAGATTAGTTAGAAAGAAAAAGAAAGATAGATTAGTTAGAAAGAAAGAAAGATAGATTAGTTAGAAAGAAAGAAAGAAAGAAAGAAAGTTAATTAAAAAGAAAAAAGAAATATAGATTAGGTAGAAAGAAAGATAGATAGATTAGTTAGAAAGAAAGAAAGAAAGTTAATTAAAAAGAAAGAAAGAAAGATTAGTTAGAAGGATAGATTAGTTAGAAAGAAAGAAAGAAAGAAAAAAAGATTAGTAAGAAAGAAAGATAGATTAGTTAGTTAGAAAGAAAGAAAGAAAGAAAGAAATATAGATAAGTTAGAAAGAAAGAAAGATAGATTAGTTAGAAAGAAAGAAAAAAAAGATTAGTTAGAAAGAAAGAATGAAAGATAGATAGATTAGTTAGAAAAAAAGAAAGAAAAAAAGATTAGTAAGAAAGAAAGAAAGATAGATTAGTTAGAAAGAAAAAAGGAAAGAAAGATATATTAGTAAGAAAGAAAGAAAGAAAGATAGATTAGTGAGAAAGATAGATTAGTTAGAAAGAAAGAAAGATAGATTAGTTAGAAAGAAAAAGAAAGATAGATTAGTTAGAAAGAAAGATAGATTAGTTAGAAAGAAAGAAATAAATAAAGTTAATTAAAAAGAAAGAAAGAAAGAAAGATAGATAGATTAGTTAGAAAGAAAGAAAGAAAAAAAGATTAGTAAGAAAGAAAGAAAGATTAGTTAGAAAGAAAGAAAGATAGATTAGTTACAAAGAAAAAGAAAGATAGATTAGTTAGAAAGAAAGAAAGATAGATTGGTTAGAAAGAAAGAAAGAAAGAAAGTTAATTAAAAAGAAAGAAAGAAAGAAAGATTAGTTAGAAAGATAGATTAGTTAGAAAGAAAGAAAGAAAAAAATATTAGTAAGAAAGAAAGATAGATTAGTTAGAAAGAAAGAAAGAAAGATAGATTAGTAAGAAAGAAAGAAAGATTAGTTAGAAAGAAAGAAAGATAGATTAGTTAGAAAGAAAAAGAAAGATAGATCAGTTAGAAAGAAAGAAAGATAGATTAGTTAGAAAGAAAGAAAGAAAGAAAGTTAATTAAAAAGAAAGAAAGAAAGTAAGATAGATTAGTTAGAAAGAAAGAAAGATAGATTAGAAAGAAAGAAAGATAGATTAGTTAGAAAGAAAGATAGATTAGTTAGAAAGAAAGATAAATTAGTTAGAAAGAAAGATAGATTAGTTAAAAAACAAAGAAAGAGATTTGTTAGAAAGAAAGATAGATTAGTTAGAAAGATAGATTAGTTAGAAAGAAAGATAGATTAGTTAGAAAGAAAGATAACTTAGTTAGAAATAAAGAAAGATAAATTATTTAAAAAACAAAGATGGATTTGATAGAAAGAAAGATAGATTAGCTAGAAAGATAGATTAGTTAGAAAAAAAGAAAGATAGATTAGTTAGAAAGAAAGAAAGATAAATTAGTTAGAAAGTAAGATAGATTAGTTAGAAAGAAAGATAGATTAGTTAGAAAGAAAGAAAGATAGATTAGTTAGAAAGATAGATAGATAAGTTAGAAAGAAAGAAAGAAAGATTAGTTAGAAAGAAAGAAAGATAGATTGGTTAGAAAGAAAGAAAGATTAGTTAGAAAGAAAGATAGATAGATTAGTTAGAAAGAAAAAGATAGATTAGTTAGAAAGAAAGAAAGTAAGAAAGAAAGAAAGAAAGATTGGTTAGAAAGAAAGATAGATTAGTTAGAAAGATAGAAAGAAAGATAGATTAGTTAGAAAGAAAGAAACATAGATTAGTTAGTTAGAAAGAAAGAAAGATAGATTAGTTAGAAAGAAAGAAAGATAGATTAGTTAGAAAGAAAGATAGATTAGTTAGAAAGATAGATAGATAGATAGATTAGTTAGAAAGAAAGAAAGATAGATTAGTTAGAAAGATAGAAAGAAAGATAGATTAGTTAGAAAGAAAGAAACATAGATTAGTTAGTTAGAAAGAAAGATGGATAGATTAGTTAGAAAGAAAGAAAGATAGATTAGTTAGAAAGAAAGATAGATTAGTTAGAAAGATAGATAGATAGATAGATAGATTAGTTAGAAAGAAAGAAAGATAGATTAGTTAGAAAGAAAGATAGATAGATTAGTTAGAAAGAAAGATAGATTAGTTAGAAAGAAAGATAGATTAGTTAGAAAGATAGATAGATAGATAGATTAGTTAGAAAGAAAGAAAGATAGATTAGTTAGAAAGAAAGATAGATAGATTAGTTAGAAAGAAAGATAGATTAGTTAGAAAGAAAGAAAGATAGATTAGATAGAAAGAATGAAAAAAGAAAGAAAGAAAGAAAGAAAGATTGGTTAGAAAGAAAGATAGATTAGTTAGTAAGAAAGATATAAAGAAAGATGGATTAGTTAGAAAGAAAGAAACATAGATTAGTTAGAAAGAAAGAAAGAAAGAAAGATAGATTAGTTAGAAAGAAAGAAAGATAGATTAGTTAGAAAGAAAGAAAGATATATTAGTTAGAAAGAAAGATAGATAGATTAGTTAGAAAAAAAAGATAGATTAGTTAGAAAGAAAGAAAGATAGATTAGTTAGAAAGAAAGATAGATAGATTAGTTAGAAAGAAAGAAAGATTAGTTAGAAAGAAAGAAAGAATGATAGATTGGTTAGAAAGAAAGAAAGATAGATTAGTAAGAAAGAAAGAAAGGAATAAAGAACGATAGATTAGTTAGAAATAAAGATAAAGTAGTTAGAAAGAAAAATAGATAGATTAGTTAGAAAGAAAGATAGATTATTTAGAAAGAAAGAAAGATAGATTAGTTAGAAAGAAAGAAAGATTAGTTAGAAAGAAAGAAAGATTAGTTAGAAAGAAAGATAGATTAGTTAGAAAGAAAAAAAGAAAGAAAGAAAGAAAGAAAGAAAGAAAGAAAGAAAAATTGGTTAGAAAGAAAGATAGATTAGTTTGAAAGATAGAGATTAGTTAGAAAGAAAGAAAAGATTAGTTAGAATGAAAGAAAGATAGATAGATTAGTTAGAAAGAAAGAAAGATAGATAGATTAGTTAGAAAGAAAGAAAGATTAGTTAGAAAGAAAAAAGATAGATTAGTTAGAAAGAAAGAATAAAAGAAAGTAAGAAAGAAAGAATGAAAGATTGGTTAGAAAGAAAGAGATTAGTTAGAAAGATAGAAAAGTTAGAAAGAAAGAAAGATAGAGTAGTTAGAAAGAAAGAAAGATAGATAGATTAGTTAGAAAGAAAGATAGATTAGTTAGAAAGAAAGTAAGGTAGATTAGTTAGAAAGAAAGATAGATTAGTTAGAAAGAAGAAAGATAGATTAGTTAGAAAGAAAGAAAGATTAGTTAGAAAGAAAGAAAGATAGATCAGTTAGCAAGAAAGAAATATTAGTTAGAAAGAAAGAAAGATTAGTTTGAAAGAAAGAAAGATTAGTTTGAAAGAAAGATAGATTAGTAAGAAAGAAAGAAATAAAGAAAGATTAGGTAGAAAGAAAGAAAGATTAGTTAGAAAGAAAGAAAGATAAGTTAGAAAGATAGATAGATAGATAGATAGATAGATAGATAGATAGATAGATAGATAGATAAAGTTCATTAGTACATATAGAATGGTAGTTTAATTGAATCTAGGGCTTCAGGGAGTTTAGATTTGAGTTTTTGTGTTGTTCACTACTGGGCCACCGTAGTCTTGGCTCAATTTGAACTGTTGCAATGAAAGTCAATGGGATTTTTATGATTTTTAATATTAATTTTTAAGAAATCTGAAAGTCAAATCAGTTTGAAAAGATATAGCACACCGAGTCAGAACAGTCTGAAGGTCTGACCCGAGTTTGGAGTTTGTAGAGTTAAAGCTCTAGGACGAGTTAGAGTCAGAATTTTTTGGGTAAGAAAAATAAGAAGAAGAAGAATAACTAGAAAAAGTTCGTCGAGACAAACTTTAAGTTGGCTTGTGAAAGTTTGGACCAATAAGTTTGAAGAAGTTTAAAGAAGTTTAAAGTTTAATTAGTTTATAGTTTAGTAAGAAAGAAAGAAAGATAGATTAGTTAAAAAGAAAGAAAGAAAAAAAGATTAGTAAGAAAGAAAGAAAGATAGATTAGTTAGAAAGAAAGAAAGAAAGAAAGAAAGATAGATAAGTTAGAAAGAAAGAAAGATATATTAGTTAGAAAGAAAGATAGATTAGTTAGAAAGAAAGATAGATTAGTTAGAATGAAAGAAAGATAGAGTAGTTAGAAAGAAAGAAAGATTAGTTAGAAAGAAAGATAGATTAGTTAGAAAGAAAGATAGATTAGTTAGAAAGAAAGATAGATTAGTTAGAATGAAAGAAAGATAGAGTAGTTAGAAAGAAAGAAAGATAGATTAGTTAGAAAGAAAGATAGATTAGTTAGAATGAAAGAAAGATAGATTAGTTAGAAAGAAAAAAGATAGATTAGTTAGAATGAAAGAAAAAATAGATTAGTTAGAAAGAAAGATAGATTAGTAAGAAAGAAAGAAAGAAAGAAATATAGATAAGTTAGAAAGAAAGAAAGATATATTAGTTAGAAAAAAGAAAGAAAAAAAGATTAGTAAGAAAGAAAGAAAGATAGATTAGTTAGAAAGAAAAAAGGAAAGAAAGATAGATTAGTTAGAAAGAAAGAAAAAAAGAGATTAGTTAGAAAGAAAAAGAAAGATAGATTAGTTAGAAAGAAAGAAAGATAGATTAGTTAGAAAGAAAGAAAGAAAGAAAGAAAGTTAATTAAAAAGAAAGAAAGAAAGATAGATTAGGTAGAAAGAAAGATAGAAAGATAGATAGATTAGTTAGAAAGAAAGAAAGAAAGATAGATAGATTAGTTAGAAAGAAAGAAAAAAAGATTAGTTAGAAAGAAAGAAAGAAAGATAGATTAGTTAGAAAAAAAGAAAGAAAAAAGATTAGTAAGAAAGAAAGAAAGATAGATTAGTTAGAAAGAAAAAAGGAAAGAAAGATAGATTAGTAAGAAAAAAAGAAAGATAAATTAGTAAGTAAGAAAGAAAGATTGATTAGTAAGAAAGATAGAAAGATAGATAGATTAGTTAGAAAGAAAGAAAGAAAAAAAGATTAGTGAGAAAGAAAGATAGATTAGTTATAAAGAAAGAAAGAAAGAGATTAGTTAGAAAGAAAAAGAAAGATAGATTAGTTAGAAAGAAAGAAAGATAGATTAGTTAGAAAGAAAGAAAGAAAGAAAGAAAGAAAGAAAGAAAGAAAGAAAGTTAATTAAAAGAAAGAAAGAAAGATAGATTAGGTAGAAAGAAAGATAGAAAGATAGATAGATTAGTTAGAAAGAAAGAAAGAAAGTTAATTAAAAAGAAAGAAAGAAAGATTAGTTAGAAAGATAGATTAGTTAGAAAGAAAGAAAGAAAAAAAGATTAGTAAGAAAGAAAGATAGATTAGTTAGAAAGAAAGAATGAAAGAAAGAAAGAAAGAAAGAAATATAGATAAGTTAGAAAGAAAGAAAGATAGATTAGTTAGAAAGAAAGAAAAAAAGATTAGTTAGAAAGAAAGAAAGATAGATTAGTTAGAAAAAAGAAAGAAAAAAAGATTAGTAAGAAAGAAAGAAAGATAGATTAGTTAGAAAGAAAGAAAGATAGATTAGTTAGAAAGAAAGATATATTAGTTAGAAAGAAAGATAAATTAGTTAGAAAGAAAGATAGATTAGTTAAAAAACAAAGAAAGAGATTTGTTAGAAAGAAAGATTAGTTGGAAAGATAGATAGATTAGTTAGAAAGAAAAAAGATAGATTAGTTAGAAAGAATGAAAAAAGAAAGAAAGAAAGAAAGATTGGTTAGAAAGAAAGATAGATTAGTTAGAAAGAAAGATAGAAAGAAAGATGGATTAGTTAGAAAGAAAGAAACAGATTAGTTAGAAAGAAAGAAAGAAAGAAAGATTAGTTAGAAAGATTAGTTAGTTAGAAAGAAAGATAGATTAGTTAGAAAGAAAGAAAGATATATTAGTTAGAAAGAAAGATAGATAGATTAGTTAGAAAGAAAGATAGATTAGTTAGAAAGAAAGAAAGATAGATTAGTTAGAAAGAAAGAAAGATAGATTAGTTAGAAAGATAGATCAATTAGTTAGAAAGAAAGATAGATTAGTTAGAAAGAAAGAAAGATAGATTAGTTAGAAAGAAATAAAGAACGACAGATTAGTTAGAAATAAAGATAGATAGATTAGTTAGAAAGAAAAAAGATACATTTGTTAGAATGAAAGAAAGATAGATTAGTTAGAAAGAAAGAAAGAATGATAGATTGGTTAGTAAGAAAGAAAGAAAGAAAGAAAGAAAGAACGATAGATTAGTTAGAAAGAAAGATAGATTAGTTAGAAAGAAAGATAGATTAGTTAGAAAGAAAGATAGATAGATTAGTTAGAAAGAAAGAAAGAAAGATAGATTAGTTAGAAAGAAAGATAGATAGATTAGTTAGAAAGATTAGTTACAAAGAAAGAAAGATAGATAGATTAGTTAGAAAGAAAGATAGATTATTTAGAAAGAAAGAAAGAAAGAAAGATAGATTAGTTAGAAAGAAAGAAAGAAAGATTAGTTAGAAAGAAAGAGATAGATTAGTTAGAAAGAAAAAAGATAGATTAGTTAGAAAGAAAGAAAAAAGAAAGTAAGAAAGAAAGTAAGTAAGATTGGTTAGAAAGAAAGATAGATTAGTTAGAAAGACAGAAAGATTAGTTAGAATGAAAGAAAGATAGAGTAGTTAGAAAGAAAGATAGATAGATTAGTTAGAAAGAAAGAAAGATAGATTAGTTAGAAAGAAAGAAAGAAAGATTAGTTAGAAAGAAAGAAAGATAGATTAGTTAGAAAGAAAGAAAGATTAGTTAGAAAGAAAAAGATAGATTAGTTAGAAAGAAAGAAAGATAGATTAGTTAGAAAGAAAAAAAAAATAGATTAGTTGGAAATAAAGAAAGAAAGAAAGAAAGAAAGATTGGTTAGAAAGAAAGAAAGATAGATTAGTTAGAAAGAAAGAAAGAAAGAAAGAAAGAAAGAAAGAAAGAAAGAAAGAAAGAAATAAAGAAAGAAAGATAGATTTGTTAGAAGGAAAGCAAGATAGATTTGTTAGAAGGAAAGAAAGATAGATTAGTTAGAAAGAAAGAAAGAAACATTAGTTAGAAGGAAAGAAAGATAGATTAGTTAGAAAGAAAGATAGATTAGTTAGAAAGAAAGATAGATTAGTTAGAAAGAAAGATAGATTAGTTAGAAAGAAAGATAGATAGATTAGTTAGAAAGAAACATAGATTAGTTAGAAAGAAAGAAAGATAGCTTAGTTAGAATGAAAGATGGATCAGTTAGAAAGAAAGATTAGTAAGAAAGACAGAAAGATTAGTAAGAAAGAAAGAAGGAAAGAAAGATGGATTATTTAGAATTAAAGATGGATCAGTTAGAAAGAAAGAAAGACAGAAAGAAAGATGGATTAGTTAGAAAGAAAGAAATATGGATTAGTTAGAAAGAAGAAAGAATGAAAGAAAGAAAGAAAGAAAGGAGGAGAGAAAGAAAGATGGATTAGTTAGAATGAAAGATGGATCAGTTAGAAAGAAAGATTAGTAAGAAAGATAGAAAGAAAGATGGATTAGTTAGAAAGACAGAAATATGGATTAGTTAGAAAGAAGAAAGAATGAAAGAAAGAAAGAAAGAAAGAACAAAAGAAAAAAAGAAAGAAAGATGGATCAGTTAGAAAAAAAGATTAGTAAGAAAGAAAGGAAGAAATATGGATTAGTTGGAAAGAAACATTAGTAAGAAAGAAAGAAAGATGGATTAGATAGAAAGAAAAAAATAAAGATGGATTAGTTATAAAGAAAGATAGATTAGTTAGAAAGAAAGAATGATGGATTAGTTAGAAAGAAAGGAAGATAGATTAGTAAGAAAGAAAGAAAGAAAAATAGATTAGTTAGAAGGAAAGAAAGAAATATTAGTTAGAAAGAAAGATATATTAGTAAGAAAGATAGATTAGTAAGAAAGAAAGAAAGAAAAGAAAAAAAGATGGTTTAGTTAGAAAGAAAGATAGATTAGTAAGAAAGAAAGAATGATGGATTAGTTAGAAAGAAAGAAAGATGGATTTGTTAGAAAGAAAGAGAAAGAAAGAAAGAAAGATATATTAGTTAGAAAGAAAGATAGATTAGTTAGAAAGAAAGAAGGAAAGATAGATTAGTTAGAAAGAAAAATTAGTTAGAAAGAAAGATATGTTAGTTAGAAAGAAAGAAAGATTAGTTAGAAAGAAAGAAAGATTAATTAGAAAAAAGAAAGAAAGAAAGATTAGTTAGAAAGAAAGAAAGAAAGATTAGTTAGAAAAAGGAAAGAAAGAAAGATTAGTTAGAAAGAAAGAAAAAAGATTAGTTAGAAGGAAAGAAAGAAAGATTAGTTAGAAAGAAAGAAAGAAAGATTAGTTAGAAAAAAAGAAGAAAGAAAGATAGAAAGAAAGATTAGTTAGAAAGAAAGAAAAATTACTTAGAAAAAAAGAAAGAAAGAAAGGAAGATTAGTTTGAAAAAAAAGAAAGATTAGGTAGAAAGAAAGAAAGAAAGATTAGTTGGAAAGAAAGAAAGATTAGTAAGAAAGAAAGAAAGATTAGTTAGAGAGAAAGAAAGAAAGAAAGAAAGAAAGAAAGAAAGAAAGAAAGAAGGAAAGAAAGAAAAATATTAGTTAGAAAGAAAGAAAGAAAAAAGATTAGTTAGAAAGAAAAAAGATTAGTTAGAAAGAAAAAAGATTAGTTAGAAAGAAAAAATATTAGTTAGAAAGAAAGATTGGTTAGAAAAAAGTAAGAAAGAAAGATTAGTTAGAAAAAAGAAAGAAAGATAAGTTAGAAAGAAAGATTAGTTAGAAAGAAAATTTGTTAGAAAGAAAGTAAGAAAAAAGATTAGTTAGAAAGAAATTAAGAAAAAAAGATTAGTTAGAAAGAAAGAAAGATTAGTTAGAAAAAAGAAAGAAAGATTCGTTTGAAAAAAGAAAGAAAGAAAGAAAGATTTGTTTGAAAAAAGAAAGAAAGATAGATAGATAAGTTAGAAAGAAAGAAAGATAGATTAGTTAGAAAGAAAGATAGATAGATTAGTTAGAAAGAAAGAAAGATAGATTAGTTAGAAAGAAAGAAAGAACGATAGATTAGTTAGAAATAAAGAAAGATAGTTAGATAGATTAGTTAGAAAGAAAGAAAGAAAAAGATTAGTTAAATCGTGAGAAAGAATGATAGATTGGTTAGAAAGAAAGAAAGATAGATTAGTAAGAAAGGAAGAAAGAACGATAGATAAGTTAGAAAGAAAGATAGATTAGTAAGAAAGGAAGAAAGAACGATAGATAAGTTAGAAATAAAGATAGATTAGTTAGAAAGAAAGATAGATAGATTTGTTAGAAAGAAAGTTAGATAGATTTGCTAGAAAGAAAGAAAGATTAGTTCGAAAGAAAGAAAGATTAGTTAGAAAGAAAGAAAGAAAGATATATTAGTTAGAAAGAAAGATAGATAGATTAGTTAGAAAGAAAGAGATTAGTTAGAAAGAAAGAAAGATAGATTAGTTAGAAAGAAAGAAAGATAGATTAGTTAGAAAGAAAGAAAGAACGATAGATTAGTTAGAAATAAAGAAAGATGATAGATTAGTTAGAAATAAAGAAAGATAGATAGATAAGTTAGAAAGAAAGAAAGAAAGATTAGTTAGAAAGAAAGAAAGAATGATAGATTGGTTAGAAAGAAAGAAAGATTAGTTAGAAAGAAAGAAAGAAAGATTAGTTAGAAAGAAAGAAAGAATGATAGATTGGTTAGAAAGAAAGAAAGATTAGTTAGAAAGAAAGATAGATTAGTTAGAAAGAAAAAAGATAGATTAGTTAGAAAGAAAGAAAGAAAGAAAGAAAGAAAGAAAGATAGATTAGTTAGAAAGATTAGTTAGAAAGAAAGAAAGATAGATTAGTTAGAAAGAAATATAGATAGATAGATAGATTAGTTAGAAAGAAAGAAAGATAGATTAGTTAGAAAGAAAGAAAGATATATTAGTTAGAAAGAAAGATAGATAGATAAGTTAGAAAGAAAGAAAGAAAGATTAGTTAGAAAGAAAGAAAGATAGATTGGTTAGAAAGAAAGAAAGATTAGTTAGAAAGAAAGATAGATAGATTAGTTAGAAAGAAAAAAGATAGATTAGTTAGAAAGAAAGTAAGAAAGAAAGAAAGAAAGATTGGTTAGAAAGAAAGATAGATTAGTTAGAAAGATAGAAAGAAAGATAGATTAGTTAGAAAGAAAGAAACATAGATTAGTTAGAAAGAAAGAAAGAAAGATAGATTAGTTAGAAAGAAAGAAAGATTAGTTAGTTAGAAAGAAAGAAAGATAGATTAGTTAGAAAGAAAGATAGATTAGTTAGAAAGATAGATAGATAGATAGATAGATTAGTTAGAAAGAAAGATAGATTAGTTAGAAAGAAAGATAGATAGATTAGTTAGAAAGAAAGATAGATAGATTAGTTAGAAAGAAAGATAGATTAGTTAGAAAGAAAGATAGATTAGTTAGAAAGATAGATAGATAGATAGATAGATAGATAGATAGATTAGTTAGAAAGAAAGAAAGATAGATTAGTTAGAAAGAAAGATAGATAGATTAGTTAGAAAGAAAGATAGATTAGTTAGAAAGAAAGAAAGATAGATTAGTTAGAAAGAATGAAAAAAGAAAGAAAGAAAGAAAGATTGGTTAGAAAGAAAGATAGATTAGTTAGTAAGAAAGATATAAAGAAAGATGGATTAGTTAGAAAGAAAGAAACATAGATTAGTTAGAAAGAAAGAAAGAAAGAAAGATAGATTAGTTAGAAAGACTAGTTAGTTAGAAAGAAAGAGATAGATTAGTTAGAAAGAAAGATAGATAGATAGATAGATTAGTTAGAAAGAAAGAAAGATAGATTAGTTAGAAAGACTAGTTAGTTAGAAAGAAAGAGATAGATTAGTTAGAAAGAAAGATAGATAGATAGATAGATTAGTTAGAAAGAAAGAAAGATAGATTAGTTAGAAAGAAAGAAAGATATATTAGTTAGAAAGAAAGATAGATAGATTAGTTAGAAAAAAAAGATAGATTAGTTAGAAAGAAAGAAAGATAGATTAGTTAGAAAGAAAGATAGATAGATTAGTTAGAAAGAAAGAAAGATTAGTTAGAAAGAAAGAAAGAATGATAGATTGGTTAGAAAGAAAGAAAGATAGATTAGTAAGAAAGAAAGAAAGGAATAAAGAACGATAGATTAGTTAGAAATAAAGATAAAGTAGTTAGAAAGAAAGATAGATAGATTAGTTAGAAAGAAAGATAGATAGATAGATTAGTTAGAAAGAAAGATAGATTATTTAGAAAGAAAGAAAGATAGATTAGTTAGAAAGAAAGAAAGATTAGTTAGAAAGAAAGAAAGATTAGTTAGAAAGAAAGATAGATAGATTAGTTAGAAAGAAAAAAAGAAAGAAAGAAAGAAAGAAAGAAAAATTGGTTAGAAAGAAAGATAGATTAGTTTGAAAGATAGAGATTAGTTAGAAAGAAAGAAAAGATTAGTTAGAATGAAAGAAAGATAGATAGATTAGTTAGAAAGAAAGAAAGATAGATAGATTAGTTAGAAAGAAAGATAGATTAGTTAGAAAGAAAGAATAAAAGAAAGTAAGAAAGAAAGAAAGAAAGATTAGTTAGAAAGAAAGATAGATAGATTAGTTAGAAAGAAAAAAAGAAAGAAAGAAAGAAAGAAAGAAAAATTGGTTAGAAAGAAAGATAGATTAGTTTGAAAGATAGAGATTAGTTAGAAAGAAAGAAAAGATTAGTTAGAATGAAAGAAAGATAGATAGATTAGTTAGAAAGAAAGAAAGATAGATAGATTAGTTAGAAAGAAAGATAGATTAGTTAGAAAGAAAGAATAAAAGAAAGTAAGAAAGAAAGAATGAAAGATAGGTTAGAAAGAAAGAGATTAGTTAGAAAGATAGATAGATTAGTTAGAAAGAAAGAAAAGTTAGAATGAAAGAAAGTTAGAGTAGTTAGAAAGAAAGAAAGATAGATAGATTAGTTAGAAAGAAAGATAGATTAGTTAGAAAGAAAGTAAGGTAGATTAGTTAGAAAGAAAGATAGATTAGTTAGAAAGAAGAAAGATAGATTAGTTAGAAAGAAAGAAAGATTAGTTAGAAAGAAAGAAAGATAGATCAGTTAGCAAGAAAGAAATATTAGTTAGAAAGAAAGAAAGATTAGTTTGAAAGAAAGAAAGATTAGTTTGAAAGAAAGATAGATTAGTAAGAAAGAAAGAAATAAAGAAAGATTAGGTAGAAAGAAAGAAAGATTAGTTAGAAAGAAAGAAAGATAAGTTAGAAAGATAGATAGATAGATAGATAGAAAGATATATAGATATATAGATAGATAGATAGATAGATAGATAGATAGATAGATAGATAGATAGATAGATAGATAGAATAAAGTTCATTAGTACATATAGAATGGTAGTTTAATTGAATCTAGGGCTTCAGGGAGTTTAGATTTGAGTTTTTGTGTTGTTCACTACTGGGCCACCGTAGTCTTGGCTCAATTTGAACTGTTGCAATGAAAGTCAATGGGATTTTTATGATTTTTAATATTAATTTTTAAGAAATCTGAAAGTCAAATCAGTTTGAAAAGATATAGCACACCGAGTCAGAACAGTCTGAAGGTCTGACCCGAGTTTGGAGTTTGTAGAGTTAAAGCTCTAGGACGAGTTAGAGTCAGAATTTTTTGGGTAAGAAAAATAAGAAGAAGAAGAAGAAGAAGAATAATAACTAGAAAAAGTTCGTCGAGACAAACTTTAAGTTGGCTTGTGAAAGTTTGGACCAATAAGTTTGAAGAAGTTTAAAGAAGTTTAAAGTTTAATTAGTTTATAGTTTAGTAAGAAAGAAAGAAAGATAGATTAGTTAAAAAGAAAGAAAAAAAGATTAGTAAGAAAGAAAGAAAGATAGATTAGTTAGAAAGAAAGAAAGAAAGAAAGAAAGAAAGATAGATAGATTAGTTAGAAAGAAAGATAGATTAGTAAGAAATAAAGAAAGAAAGAAATATAGATAAGTTAGAAAGAAAGAAAGATATATTAGTTAGAAAAAAAGAAAGAAAAAAGATTAGTAAGAAAGAAAGAAAGATAGATTAGTTAGAAAGAAAAAAGGAAAGAAAGATAGATTAGTAAGAAAGAAAGAAAGAAAGATAAATTAGTAAGAAAGAAAAAAGATTGATTAGTAAGAAAGATAGAAAGATAGATAGCTTAGTTAGAAAGAAAGAAAAAAAGATTAGTGAGAAAGAAAGATAGATTAGTTAGAAAGAAAGAAAGAAAGAAAGAGATTAGTTAGAAAGAAAAAGAAAGATAGATTAGTTAGAAAGAAAGAAAGATAGATTAGTTAGAAAGAAAGAAAGAAAGTTAATTAAAAAGAAAGAAAGAAAGATAGATTAGGTAGAAAGAAAGATAGAAAGATAGATAGATTAGTTAGAAAGAAAGAAAGAAAGATAGATAGATTAGTTAGAAAGAAAGAAAAAAAGATTAGTTAGAAAGAAAGAAAGAAAGATAGATTAGTTAGAAAAAAAGAAAGAAAAAAGATTAGTAAGAAAGAAAGAAAGATAGATTAGTTAGAAAGAAAAAAGGAAAGAAAGATAGATTAGTAAGAAAGAAAGAAAGAAAGATAAATTAGTAAGAAAGAAAGAAAGATTGATTAGTAAGAAAGATAGAAAGATAGATAGATTAGTTAGAAAGAAAGAAAGAAAAAAAGATTAGTGAGAAAGATAGATTAGTTATAAAGAAAGAAAGAAAGAGATTAGTTAGAAAGAAAAAGAAAGATAGATTAGTTAGAAAGAAAGAAAGATAGATTAGTTAGAAAGAAAGAAAGAAAGAAAGAAAGTTAATTAAAAAGAAAGAAAGAAAGATAGATTAGGTTGAAAGAAAGATAGAAAGATAGATAGATTAGTTAGAAAGAAAGAAAGAAAGTTAATTCAAAAGAAAGAAAGAAAGATTAGTTAGAAAGATAGATTAGTTAGAAAGAAAGAAAGAAACAAAGATTAGTAAGAAAGAAAGATAGATTAGTTAGAAAGAAAGAAAGAATGAAAGAAAGAAAGAAAGAAAGAAAGTAAGAAAGAAAGAAATATAGATAAGTTAGAAAGAAAGAAAGATAGATTAGTTAGAAAGAAAGAAAAAAAGATTAGTTAGAAAGAAAGAAAGAAAGATAGATTAGTTAGAAAAAAAGAAAGAAAAAAAGATTAGTAAGAAAGAAAGAAAGATAGATTAGTTAGAAAGAAAAAAGGAAAGAAAGAAAGATTAGTAAGAAAGAAAGAAAGAAAGATAGATTAGTGAGAAAGATAGATTAGTTAGAAAGAAAGAAAGAAAAAAAGATTAGTGAGAAAGAAAGATAGATTAGTTAGAAAGAAAGAAAGAAAGAGATTAGTTAGAAAGAAAAAGAAAGATAGATTAGTTAGAAAGAAAAAAGGAAAGAAAGATAGATTAGTAAGAAAGAAAGAAAGATAAATTAGTAAGAAAGAAAGAAAGATTGATTAGTAAGAAAGATAGAAAGATAGATAGATTAGTTAGAAAGAAAGAAAGAAAAAAAGATTAGTGAGAAAGAAAGATAGATTAGTTATAAAGAAAGAAAGAAAGAGATTAGTTAGAAAGAAAAAGAAAGATAGATTAGTTAGAAAGAAAGAAAGATAGATTAGTTAGATAGAAAGAAAGAAAGAAAGAAAGATAGATTAGGTAGAAAGAAATATAGAAAGATAGATAGATTAGTTAGAAAGAAAGAAAGAAAGTTAATTAAAAAGAAAGAAAGAAAGATTAGTTAGAAAGATAGATTAGTTAGAAAGAAAGAAAGAAAAAAAGATTAGTAAGAAAGAAAGATAGATTAGTTAGAAAGAAAGAAAGAATGAAAGAAAGAATGAAAGAAAGAAAGAAAGTAAGAAAGAAAGAAAGAAATATAGATAAGTTAGAAAGAAAGAAAGATAGATTAGTTAGAAAGAAAGAAAAAAAGATTAGTTAGAAAGAAAGAAAGAAAGATAGATTAGTTAGAAAAAAAGAAAGAAAAAAAGATTAGTAAGAAAGAAAGAAAGATAGATTAGTTAGAAAGAAAAAAGGAAAGAAAGATAGATTAGTAAGAAAGAAAGAAAGAAAGATAGATTAGTGAGAAAGATAGATTAGTTAGAAAGAAAGAAAGAAAAAA
This sequence comes from Semotilus atromaculatus, assembly GCA_031834385.1. Lineage (NCBI taxonomy): Eukaryota > Metazoa > Chordata > Actinopteri > Cypriniformes > Leuciscidae > Semotilus > Semotilus atromaculatus. The sequence goes on along the minus strand of JAULUF010000020.1, from coordinate 20,296,652 downwards.
AGATTAGTGAGAAAGAAAGATAGATTAGTTAGAAAGAAAGAAAGAAAGAGATTAGTTAGAAAGAAAAAGAAAGATAGATTAGTTAGAAAGAAAGAAAGATAGATAGTTTAGTTAGAAAGAAAGAAAAATAGATTTGTTAGAATAAAAGATAGATTAGTTAAAAAGAAAGAAAGATAGATAGATTAGTTAGAAAGAAAAAAGATAGATTAGTTAGAAAGAAAGAAAGAGATTTGTTAGAATGAAGGAAAGATAGATTAGTTAGAAAGAAAGAAAGATAGATAGATTAGTTAGAAAGAAAGATAGATTAGTCAAAACGAAAAGATGGATTAGTTAGAAAGAAAGAAAAATAGATTTGTTAGAATAAAAGATAGATTAGTTAAAAAGAAAGAAAGATAGATAGATTAGTTAGAAAGAAAGTTAGATTAGTTAGAAAGAAAGAAAGATAGATTAGAAAGAAAGATAGATAGATAGATTAGTTAGAAAGAAAGATAAATAGATTAGTTAGAAAGAAAGAAAGAAAGATAGATTAGTTAGTTAGAAAGAAAGTTAGATTAGTTAGAAAGAAAGATAGATTAGTTAGAATGAAAGAAAGATAGAGTAGTTAGAAAGAAAGAAAGATAGATTAGTTAGAAAGAAAGATAGATAAGTTAGAAAGAAAGATAGATAGATTAGTTAGAAAGAAAGATAGATTAGTTAGAAAGAAAGATAGATTAGTTAGAATGAAAGAAAGATAGAGTAGTTAGAAAGAAAGATAGATTAGTTAGAAAGAAATATAGATTAGTTAGAATGAAAGAAAGATAGAGTAGTTAGAAAAAAGAAAGATAGATTAGTTAGCAAGAAAGATAGATTAGTTAGAATGAAAGAAAGATAGAGTAGTTAGAAAGAAAGAAAGATTAGTTAGAAAGAAAGATAGATTAGTTAGAAAGAAAGATAGATAGATTAGTTAGAAAGAAAGATAGATTAGTTTGAATGAAAGAAAGATAGAGTAGTTAGAAAGAAAGAAAGATAGATTAGTTAGAAAGAAAGTTCGATTAGTTAGAAAGAAAGAAAGATAGATTAGAAAGAAAGATAGATAGATAGATAGATTAGTTAGAAAGAAAGATAAATAGATTTGTTAGAAAGAAAGAAAGAAAGATAGATTAGTTAGTTAGAAAGAAAGTTAGATTAGTTAGAAAGAAAGATAGATTAGTTAGAATGAAAGAAAGATAGAGTAGTTAGAAAGAAAGAAAGATAGATTAGTTAGAAAGAAAGATAGATAAGTTAGAAAGAAAGATATATAGATTAGTTAGAAAGAAAGATAGATTAGTTAGAAAGAAAGATAGATTAGTTAGAATGAAAGAAAGATAGAGTAGTTAGAAAGAAAGAAAGATTAGTTAGAAAGAAAGATAGATTAGTTAGAAAGAAAGATAGATTAGTTAGAAAGAAAGATAGATTAGTTAGAAAGAAAGATAGATTAGTTAGAATGAAAGAAAGATAGAGTAGTTAGAAAGAAAGAAAGATAGATTAGTTAGAAAGAAAGATAGATTAGTTAGAATGAAAGAAAGATAGAGTAGTTAGAAAGAAAAAAGATAGATCAGTTAGAAAGAAAGATAGATTAGTTAGAAAGAAAAAAGATAGATTAGTTAGAATGAAAGAAAAAATAGATTAGTTAGAAAGAAAGAAAGAAAGAGATGTATAGATAGAAAGAGAGATAGATAGTTGAAAGAGATAGATAGATAGATAGATAGATAGATAGATAGATAGATAGATAGATAGATAGATAGATAAGTTTATTAGTACATATAGAATGGTAGTTTAATTGAGTCTAGGGCTTCAGGGAGTTTAGATTTGAGTTTATTTGGTGTCCACTGCTGGGCCACCGTAGTCTTGGCTCAATTTGAACTGTTGCAATGAAAGTCAATGGGATTTTTATGATTTTTCATATTAATTTTTAAGAAATCTGAAAGTCAAATCAGTTTGAAAAGATATAGCACGCCGAGTCAGAACAGTCTGAAGGTCTGACCCGAGTTTGGAGTTTGTAGAGTTAAAGCTCTAGGACGAGTTAGAGTCAGAATTTTTTGGGTAAGAAAAATAAGAAGAAGAAGAAGAAGAAGAATAATAACTAGAAAAAGTTCGTCGAGACAAACTTTAAGTTGGCTTGTGAAAGTTTGGACCAATAAGTTTGAAGAAGTTTAAAGAAGTTTAAAGTTTAATTCGTTTATAGTTTAGTAAGAAAGAAAGAAAGATAGATTAGTTAGAAAGAAAAAAAAAAGATTAGTAAGAAAGAAAGAAAGATAGATTAGTTAGAAAGAAAGAAAGAAAGATAGATTAGTTAGAAAGAAAGATAGATTAGTAAGAAAGAAAGAAAGAAAGAAATATAGATAAGTTAGAAAGAAAGAAAGAAAAAAAGATTAGTTAGAAAGAAAGAAAGAAAGATAGATTAGTTAGAAAAAAGAAAGAAAAAAGATTAGTAAGAAAGAAAGAAAGATAGATTAGTTAGAAAGAAAGAAAGAAAGAGATTAGTTAGAAAGAAAGATAGATTAGTAAGAAAGAAAGAAAGAAAGAAATATAGATAAGTTAGAAAGAAAGAAAGATAGATTAGTTAGAAAGAAAGAAAGAAAAAAAGATTAGTAAGAAAGAAAGAAAGAAAGATAAATTAGTAAGAAAGAAAGAAAGATTGATTAGTAAGAAATATAGAAAGATAGATAGATTAGTTAGAAAGAAAGAAAAAAAGATTAGTGTGAAAGAAAGAAAGAAAGAAAGAAAGAAAGAAAGAAAGATAGATTAGTTAGAAAGAAAGAAAGAAAGAAAGATTAGTTAGAAAGAAAAAAGGAAAGAAAGATAGATTAGTAAGAAAGAAAGAAAGAAAGATAAATTAGTAAGAAAGAAAGAAAGATTGATTAGTAAGAAAGATAGAAAGATAGATAGATTAGTTAGAAAGAAAGAAAGAAAAAGAGATTAGTGAGAAAGAAAGATAGATTAGTTAGAAAGAAAGAAAGAAAGAAAGAAAGTTAATTAAAAAGAAAGAAAGAAAGATAGATTAGGTAGAAAGAAAGATAGATAGATTAGTTAGAAAGAAAAAGAAAGATAGTTTTTATTTAGAAAGAAAGAAAGATAGATTAGTTAGAAAGAAAGAAAGAAAGAAAGAAAGAAAGTTAATTAAAAAGAAAGAAAGAAAGATAGATTAGGTAGAAAGAAAGATAGAAAGATAGATAGATTAGTTAGAAAGAAAGAAAGAAAGTTAATTAAAGAGAAAGAAAGAAAGATTAGTTAGAAAGATAGATTAGTTAGAAAGAAAGAAAGAAAAAAAGATTAGTAAGAAAGAAAGATAGATTAGTTAGAAAGAAAGAAAGAAAGAAAGAAAGAGAAAGAAAGAAATATAGATAAGTTAGAAAGAAAGAAAGATAGATTAGTTAGAAAGAAAGAAAGATGGATTAGTTAGAAAGAAAGAAAAAAGATTAGTTAGAAAGAAAGAAAGAAAGATAGATTAGTTAGAAAGAAAGAAAGAAAGAGATTAGTTAGAAAGAAAAAGAAAGATAGATTAGTTAGAAAGAAAGAAAGATAGATTAGTTAGAAAGAAAGAAAGAAAGAAAGTTAATTAAAAAGAAAGAAAGAAAGATTAGTTAGAAAGATAGATTAGTTAGAAAGAAAGAAAGAAAAAAAGATTAGTAAGAAAGAAAGAAAGAAAGAAAGATAGATTAGTTAGAAAGAAAGAAAAAAAGATTAGTTAGAAAGAAAGAAACATAGATTAGTTAGAAAAAAGAAAGAAAAAAAGATTAGTAAGAATGAAAGATAGATTAGTTAGAAAGAAAAAAGGAAAGAAAGATAGATTAGTAAGAAAGAAAGAAAGAAAAAAAGATTAGTGAGAAAGAAAGATAGATTAGTTAGAAAGAAAGAAAGAAAGATTAGTTAGTAAGAAAAAGAAAGATAGATTAGTTAGAAAGAAAGAAAGATAAATTAGTTAGAAAGAAAGAAAGAAAGAAAGAAAGTTAATTAAAAAGAAAGAAAGAAAGATAGATTAGGTAGAAAGAAAGATAGAAAGATAGATAGATTAGTTAGAAAGAAAGAAAGTTAATTAAAAAGAAAGAAAGAAAGATTAGTTAGAAAGATAGATTAGTTAGAAAGAAAGAAAGAAAAAAAGATTAGTAAGAAAGAAAGATAGATTAGTTAGAAAGAAAGAAAGAAAGAAAGAAAGAAAGAAAGAGAAAGAAAGAAAGAGAAAGAAAGAAAGAAATATAGATAAGTTAGAAAGAAAGATAGATTAGTTAGAAAGAAAGAAAGATGGATTAGTTAGAAAGAAAGAAAAAAGATTAGTTAGAAAGAAAGAAAGAAAGATAGATTAGTTAGAAAGAAAAAAGGAAAGAAAGATAGATTAGTAAGAAAGAAAGGAAGAAAGATAGATTAGTGAGAGATAGATTAGTTAGAAAGAAAGAAAGAAAAAAGATTAGTGAGAAAGAAAGATAGATTAGTTAGAGAGAAAGAAAGATGGATTAGTTAGAAAGAAAGAAAAAAAGATTAGTAAGAAAGAAAGAAACATAGATTAGTTAGAAAGAAAAAAGGAAAGAAAGATAGATTAGTAAGAAAGAAAGGAAGAAAGATAGATTAGTGAGATAGATAGATTAGTTAGAAAGAAAGAAAGAAAAAAGATTAGTGAGAAAGAAAGATAGATTAGTTTGAAAGAAAGAGATTAGTTAGAAAGAAAAAGAAAGATAGATTAGTTAGAAAGAAAGAAAGATAGATTAGTTAGAAAGAAAGAAAGAAAGAAAGAAAGTTAATTAAAAAGAAAAAAAGAAATATAGATTAGGTAGAAAGAAAGATAGATAGATTAGTTAGAAAGAAAGAAAGAAAGAAAGTTAATTAAAAAGAAAGAAAGAAAGATTAGTTAGAAGGATAGATTAGTTAGAAAGAAAGAAAGAAAGAAAAAAAGATTAGTAAGAAAGAAAGATAGATTAGTTAGTTAGAAAGAAAGAAAGAAAGAAAGAAAGAAAGAAATATAGATAAGTTAGAAAGAAAGAAAGATAGATTAGTTAGAAAGAAAGAAAAAAAAGATTAGTTAGAAAGAAAGAATGAAAGATAGATAGATTAGTTAGAAAAAAAGAAAGAAAAAAAGATTAGTAAGAAAGAAAGAAAGATAGATTAGTTAGAAAGAAAAAAGGAAAGAAAGATATATTAGTAAGAAAGAAAGAAAGAAAGATAGATTAGTGAGAAAGATAGATTAGTTAGAAAGAAAGAAAGAAAGATAGATTAGTTAGAAAGAAAAAGAAAGATAGATTAGTTAGAAAGAAAGATAGATTAGTTAGAAAGAAAGAAATAAATAAAGTTAATTAAAAAGAAAGAAAGAAAGAAAGAAAGATAGATTAGTTAGAAAGAAAGAAAGAAAAAAAGATTAGTAAGAAAGAAAGAAAGATTAGTTAGAAAGAAAGAAAGATAGATTAGTTACAAAGAAAAAGAAAGATAGATTAGTTAGAAAGAAAGAAAGATAGATTGGTTAGAAAGAAAGAAAGAAAGAAAGTTAATTAAAAAGAAAGAAAGAAAGAAAGATTAGTTAGAAAGATAAATTAGTTAGAAAGAAAGATAGATTAGTTAAAAAACAAAGAAAGAGATTTGTTAGAAAGAAAGATAGATTAGTTAGAAAGATAGATTAGTTAGAAAGAAAGATAGATTAGTTAGAAAGAAAGATAACTTAGAAATAAAGAAAGATAGATTATTTAAAAAACAAAGAAAGATGGATTTGATAGAAAGAAAGATAGATTAGCTATAAAGATAGATTAGTTAGAAAAAAAGAAAGATAGATTAGTTAGAAAGAAAGAAAGATAAATTAGTTAGAAAGTAAGATAGATTAGTTAGAAAGAAAGATAGATTAGTTAGAAAGAAAGAAAGATAGATTAGTTAGAAAGATAGATAGATAAGTTAGAAAGAAAGAAAGAAAGATTAGTTAGAAAGAAAGAAAGATAGATTGGTTAGAAAGAAAGAAAGATTAGTTAGAAAGAAAGATAGATAGATTAGTTAGAAAGAAAAAAGATAGATTAGTTAGAAAGAAAGAAAGTAAGAAAGAAAGAAAGAAAGATTGGTTAGAAAGAAAGATAGATTAGTTAGAAAGATAGAAAGAAAGATAGATTAGTTAGAAAGAAAGAAACAGATTAGTTAGAAAGAAAGAAAGAAAGATAGATTAGTTAGAAAGAAAGAAAGATTAGTTAGTTAGAAAGAAAGAAAGATAGATTAGTTAGAAAGAAAGATAGATTAGTTAGAAAGATAGATAGATAGATAGATTAGTTAGAAAGAAAGAAAGATAGATTAGTTAAAAAGAAAGATAGATAGATTAGTTAGAAAGAAAGATAGATTAGTTAGAAAGAAAGATAGATTAGTTAGAAAGATAGATAGATAGATAGATTAGTTAGAAAGAAAGAAAGATAGATTAGTTAGAAAGATAGATAGATTAGTTAGAAAGAAAGATAGATTAGTTAGAAAGAAAGAAAGATAGATTAGTTAGAAAGAATGAAAAAAGAAAGAAAGAAAGAAAGATTGGTTAGAAAGAAAGATAGATTAGTTAGTAAGAAAGATATAAAGAAAGATGGATTAGTTAGACAGAAAGAAACATAGATTAGTTAGAAAGAAAGAAAGAAAGAAAGATAGATTAGTTAGAAAGACTAGTTAGTTAGAAAGAAAGAGATAGATTAGTTAGAAAGAAAGATAGATAGATAGATAGATTAGTTAGAAAGAAAGAAAGATAGATTAGTTAGAAAGAAAGAAAGATATATTAGTTAGAAAGAAAGATAGATAGATTAGTTAGAAAAAAAAGATAGATTAGTTAGAAAGAAAGAAAGATAGATTAGTTAGAAAGAAAGATAGATAGATTAGTTAGAAAGAAAGAAAGATTAGTTAGAAAGAAAGAAAGAATGATAGATTGGTTAGAAAGAAAGAAAGATAGATTAGTAAGAAAGAAAGAAAGGAATAAAGAACGATAGATTAGTTAGAAATAAAGATAAAGTAGTTAGAAAGAAAGATAGATTAGTTAGAAAGAAAGATAGATAGATAGATTAGTTAGAAAGAAAGAACGATTATTTAGAAAGAAAGAAAGATTGATTAGTTAGAAAGAAAGAAAGATTAGTTAGAAAGAAAGAAAGATTAGTTAGAAAGAAAGATAGATAGATTAGTTAGAAAGAAAAAAAGAAAGAAAGAAAGAAAGAAAGAAAAATTGGTTAGAAAGAAAGATAGATTAGTTTGAAAGATAGAGATTAGTTAGAAAGAAAGAAAAGATTAGTTAGAATGAAAGAAAGATAGATAGATTAGTTAGAAAGAAAGAAAGATAGATAGATTAGTTAGAAAGAAAGAAAGATTAGTTAGAAAGAAAAAAGATAGATTAGTTAGAAAGAAAGAATAAAAGAAAGTAAGAAAGAAAGAATGAAAGATTGGTTAGAAAGAAAGAGATTAGTTAGAAAGATAGATAGATTAGTTAGAAAAAAAAGAAAAGTTAGAATGAAAGAAAGATAGAGTAGTTAGAAAGAAAGAAAGATAGATAGATTAGTTAGAAAGAAAGATAGATTAGTTAGAAAGAAAGTAAGGTAGATTAGTTAGAAAGAAAGATAGATTAGTTAGAAAGAAGAAAGATAGATTAGTTAGAAAGAAAGAAAGATTAGTTAGAAAGAAAGAAAGCTAGATCAGTTAGCAAGAAAGAAATATTAGTTAGTTAGAAAGAAAGATTAGTTTGAAAGAAAGAAAGATTAGTTTGAAAGAAAGATAGATTAGTAAGAAAGAAAGAAATAAAGAAAGATTAGGTAGAAAGAAAGAAAGATTAGTTAGAAAGAAAGAAAGATAAGTTAGAAAGATAGATAGATAGATAGATAGATAGATATATAGATAGATAGATAGATAGATAGATAGATAGATAGATAGATAGATAGATAAAGTTCATTAGTACATATAGAATGGTAGTTTAATTGAATCTAGGGCTTCAGGGAGTTTAGATTTGAGTTTTTGTGTTGTTCACTACTGGGCCACCGTAGTCTTGGCTCAATTTGAACTGTTGCAATGAAAGTCAATGGGATTTTTATGATTTTTAATATTAATTTTTAAGAAATCTGAAAGTCAAATCAGTTTGAAAAGATATAGCACACCGAGTCAGAACAGTCTGAAGGTCTGACCCGAGTTTGGAGTTTGTAGAGTTAAAGCTCTAGGACGAGTTAGAGTCAGAATTTTTTGGGTAAGAAAAATAAGAAGAAGAAGAATAACTAGAAAAAGTTCGTCGAGACAAACTTTAAGTTGGCTTGTGAAAGTTTGGACCAATAAGTTTGAAGAAGTTTAAAGAAGTTTAAAGTTTAATTAGTTTATAGTTTAGTAAGAAAGAAAGAAAGATAGATTAGTTAGAAAGAAAGAAAAAAAGATTAGTAAGAAAGAAAGAAAGATAGATTAGTTAGAAAGAAAGAAAGAAAGAAAGATAGATTAGTTAGAAAGAAAGATAGATTAGTAAGAAAGAAAGAAAGAAATATAGATAAGTTAGAAAGAAAGAAAGAAAAAAAGATTAGTTAGAAAGAAAGAAAGAAAGAAAGATAGATTAGTTAGAAAAAAGAAAGAAAAAAAGATTAGTAAGAAAGAAAGAAAGAAAGATAGATTAGTTAGAAAGAAAGAAAGAAAGAGATTAGTTAGAAAGAAAGATAGATTAGTAAGAAAGAAAGAAAGAAAGAAAGATAGATTAGTTAGAAAGAAAGATAGATTAGTAAGAAAGAAAGAAAGAAATATAGATAAGTTAGAAAGAAAGAAAGAAAAAAAGATTAGTTAGAAAGAAAGAAAGAAAGATAGATTAGTTAGAAAAAAGAAAGAAAAAAAGATTAGTAAGAAAGAAAGAAAGAAAGATAGATTAGTTAGAAAGAAAGAAAGAAAGAGATTAGTTAGAAAGAAAGATAGATTAGTAAGAAAGAAAGAAAGAAAGAAATATAGATAAGTTAGAAAGAAAGAAAGATAGATTAGTTAGAAAGAAAGAAAGAAAAAAAGATTAGTAAGAAAGAAAGAAAGAAAGATAAATTAGTAAGAAAGAAAGATTGATTAGTAAGAAAGATAGAAAGATAGATAGATTAGTTAGAAAGAAAGAAAAAAAGATTAGTGAGAAAGAAAGAAAGAAAGAAAGATAGATTAGTTAGAAAGAAAGAAAGAAAGATTAGTTAGAAAGAAAAAAGGAAAGAAAGATAGATTAGTAAGAAAGAAAGAAAGAAAGATAAATTAGTAAGAAAGAAAGAAAGATTGATTAGTAAGAAAGATAGAAAGATAGATAGATTAGTTAGAAAGAAAGAAAGAAAAAGAGATTAGTGAGAAAGAAAGATAGATTAGTTAGAAAGAAAGAAAGAAAGAAAGAAAGTTAATTAAAAAGAAAGAAAGAAAGATAGATTAGGTAGAAAGAAAGATAGAAAGATAGATAGATTAGTTAGAAAGAAAAAGAAAGATAGTTTTTATTTAGAAAGAAAGAAAGATAGATTAGTTAGAAAGAAAGAAAGAAAGAAAGAAAGAAAGAAAGTTAATTAAAAAGAAAGAAAGAAAGATAGATTAGGTAGAAAGAAAGATAGAAAGATAGATAGATTAGTTAGAAAGAAAGAAAGAAAATTAATTAAAGAGAAAGAAAGAAAGATTAGTTAGAAAGATAGATTAGTTAGAAAGAAAGAAAGAAAAAAGATTAGTAAGAAAGAAAGATAGATTAGTTAGAAAGAAAGAAAGAAAGAAAGAAAGAGAAAGAAAGAAATATAGATAAGTTAGAAAGAAAGAAAGATAGATTAGTTAGAAAGAAAGAAAGATGGATTAGTTAGAAAGAAAGAAAAAAGATTAGTTAGAAAGAAAGAAAGAAAGATAGATTAGTTAGAAAGAAAGAAAGAAAGAAAGAGATTAGTTAGAAAGAAAAAGAAAGATAGATTAGTTAGAAAGAAAGAAAGATAGATCAGTTAGAAAGAAAGAAAGAAAGAAAGAAAGTTAATTAAAAAGAAAGAAAGAAAGATTAGTTAGAAAGATAGATTAGTTAGAAAGAAAGAAAGAAAAAAGATTAGTAAGAAAGAAAGAAAGAAAGAAAGATAGATTAGTTAGAAAGAAAGAAAAAAAGATTAGTTAGAAAGAAAGAAACAGATTAGTTAGAAAAAAGAAAGAAAAAAAGATTAGTAAGAAAGAAAGATAGATTAGTTAGAAAGAAAAAAGGAAAGAAAGATAGATTAGTAAGAAAGAAAGAAAGAAAAAAAGATTAGTGAGAAAGAAAGATAGATTAGTTAGAAAGAAAGAAAGAAAGATTAGTTAGTAAGAAAAAGAAAGATAGATTAGTTAGAAAGAAAGAAAGATAAATTAGTTAGAAAGAAAGAAAGAAAGAAAGAAAGTTAATTAAAAAGAAAGAAAGAAAGATAGATTAGGTAGAAAGAAAGATAGAAAGATAGATAGATTAGTTAGAAAGAAAGAAAGAAAGTTAATTAAAAAGAAAGAAAGAAAGATTAGTTAGAAAGATAGATTAGTTAGAAAGAAAGAAAGAAAAAAAGATTAGTAAGAAAGAAAGATAGATTAGTTAGAAAGAAAGAAAGAAAGAAAGAAAGAAAGAAAGAAAGAAAGAAAGAAAGAGAAAGAAAGAAATATAGATAAGTTAGAAAGAAAGAAAGATAGATTAGTTAGAAAGAAAGAAAGATGGATTAGTTAGAAAGAAAGAAAAAAGATTAGTTAGAAAGAAAGAAAGATAGATTAGTTAGAAAGAAAAAAGGAAAGAAAGATAGATTAGTAAGAAAGAAAGGAAGAAAGATAGATTAGTGAGATAGATAGATTAGTTAGAAAGAAAGAAAGAAAAAAGATTAGTGAGAAAGAAAGATAGATTAGTTAGAGAGAAAGAAAGATGGATTAGTTAGAAAGAAAAAAAAAAGATTAGTAAGAAAGAAAGATAGATTAGTTAGAAAGAAAAAAGGAAAGAAAGATAGATTAGTAAGAAAGAAAGGAAGAAAGATAGATTAGTGAGATAGATAGATTAGTTAGAAAGAAAGAAAGAAAAAAGATTAGTGAGAAAGAAAGATAGATTAGTTAGAAAGAAAGAGATTAGTTAGAAAGAAAAAGAAAGATAGATTAGTTAGAAAGAAAGAAAGATAGATTAGTTAGAAAGAAAGAAAGAAAGAAAGAAAGTTAATTAAAAAGAAAAAAAAGAAATATAGATTAGGTAGAAAGAAAGATAGATAGATTAGTTAGAAAGAAAGAAAGAAAGTTAATTAAAAAGAAAGAAAGAAAGATTAGTTAGAAGGATAGATTAGTTAGAAAGAAAGAAAGAAAGAAAAAAAGATTAGTAAGAAAGAAAGATAGATTAGTTAGTTAGAAAGAAAGAAAGAAAGAAAGAAATATAGATAAGTTAGAAAGAAAGAAAGATAGATTAGTTAGAAAGAAAGAAAAAAAGATTAGTTAGAAAGAAAGAATGAAAGATAGATAGATTAGTTAGAAAAAAAGAAAAAAAGATTAGTAAGAAAGAAAGAAAGATAGATTAGTTAGAAAGAAAAAAGGAAAGAAAGATATATTAGTAAGAAAGAAAGAAAGAAAGAGATTAGTGAGAAAGATAGATTAGTTAGAAAGAAAGAAAGAAAGATAGATTAGTTAGAAAGAAAAAGAAAGATAGATTAGTTAGAAAGAAAGATAGATTAGTTAGAAAGAAATAAATAAAGTTAATTAAAAAGAAAGAAAGATAGATAGATTAGTTAGAAAGAAAGAAAGAAAAAAAGATTAGTAAGAAAGAAAGAAAGATTAGTTAGAAAGAAAGAAAGATAGATTAGTTACAAAGAAAAAGAAAGATAGATTAGTTAGAAAGAAAAAAAGATAGATTGGTTAGAAAGAAAGAAAGAAAGAAAGTTAATTAAAAAGAAAGAAAGAAAGAAAGATTAGTTAGAAAGATAGATTAGTTAGAAAGAAAGAAAGAAAAAAATATTAGTAAGAAAGAAAGATAGATTAGTTAGAAAGAAAGAAAGAAAGATAGATTAGTAAGAAAGAAAGAAAGATTAGTTAGAAAGAAAGAAAGATAGATTAGTTAGAAAGAAAAAGAAAGATAGATCAGTTAGAAAGAAAGAAAGATAGATTAGTTAGAAAGAAAGAAAGAAAGTTAATTAAAAAGAAAGAAAGAAAGTAAGATAGATTAGTTAGAAAGAAAGAAAGATAGATTAGAAAGAAAGAAAGATAGATTAGTTAGAAAGAAAGATAGATTAGTTAGAAAGAAAGATAAATTAGTTAGAAAGAAAGATAGATTAGTTAAAAAACAAAGAAAGAGATTTGTTAGAAAGAAAGATAGATTAGTTAGAAAGATAGATTAGTTAGAAAGAAAGATAGATTAGTTAGAAAGAAAGATAACTTAGTTAGAAATAAAGAAAGATAGATTATTTAAAAAACAAAGAAAGATGGATTTGATAGAAAGAAAGATAGATTAGTTAGAAAAAAAGAAAGATAGATTAGTTAGAAAGAAAGAAAGATAAATTAGTTAGAAAGTAAGATAGATTAGTTAGAAAGAAAGATAGATTAGTTAGAAAGAAAGAAAGATAGATTAGTTAGAAAGATAGATAGATAAGTTAGAAAGAAAGAAAGAAAGATTAGTTAGAAAGAAAGATAGATTGGTTAGAAAGAAAGAAAGATTAGTTAGAAAGAAAGATAGATAGATTAGTTAGAAAGAAAAAAGATAGATTAGTTAGAAAGAAAGAAAGAAAGAAAGAAAGAAAGAAAGAAAGATTGGTTAGAAAGAAAGATAGATTAGTTAGAAAGATAGAAAGAAAGATAGATTAGTTAGAAAGAAAGAAAGAAAGATAGATTAGTTAGAAAGAAAGAAAGATTAGTTAGAAAGAAAGATAGATTAGTTAGAAAGAAAGATAGATTAGTTAGAAAGATAGATAGATAGATAGATTAGTTAGAAAGAAAGAAAGATAGATTAGTTAGAAAGAAAGATAGATAGATTAGTTAGAAAGAAAGATAGATTAGTTAGAAAGAAAGATAGATTAGTTAGAAAGATAGATAGATAGATAGATAGATTAGTTAGAAAGAAAGAAAGATAGATTAGTTAGAAAGAAAGATAGATAGATTAGTTAGAAAGAAAGATAGATTAGTTAGAAAGAAAGAAAGATAGATTAGTTAGAAAGAATGAAAAAAGAAAGAAAGAAAGAAAGATTGGTTAGAAAGAAAGATAGATTAGTTAGTAAGAAAGATATAAAGAAAGATGGATTAGTTAGAAAGAAAGAAACATAGATTAGTTAGAAAGAAAGAAAGAAAGAAAGATAGATTAGTTAGAAAGACTAGTTAGTTAGAAAGAAAGAGATAGATTAGTTAGAAAGAAAGATAGATAGATAGATAGATAGATTAGTTAGAAAGAAAGAAAGATAGATTAGTTAGAAAGAAAGAAAGATATATTAGTTAGAAAGAAAGATAGATAGATTAGTTAGAAAAAAAAGATAGATTAGTTAGAAAGAAAGAAAGATAGATTAGTTAGAAAGAAAGATAGATTAGTTAGAAAGAAAGAAAGATTAGTTAGAAAGAAAGAAAGAATGATAGATTGGTTAGAAAGAAAGAAAGATAGATTAGTAAGAAAGAAAGAAAGGAATAAAGAACGATAGATTAGTTAGAAATAAAGATAAAGTAGTTAGAAAGAAAGATAGATAGATTAGTTAGAAAGAAAGATAGATAGATAGATTAGTTAGAAAGATAGATTATTTAGAAAGAAAGAAAGATAGATTAGTTAGAAAGAAAGAAAGATTAGTTAGAAAGAAAGAAAGATTAGTTAGAAAGAAAGATAGATAGATTAGTTAGAAAGAAAAAAAGAAAGAAAGAAAGAAAGAAAGAAAAATTGGTTAGAAAGAAAGATAGATTAGTTTGAAAGATAGAGATTAGTTAGAAAGAAAGAAAAGATTAGTTAGAATGAAAGAAAGATAGATAGATTAGTTAGAAAGAAAGAAAGAAAGATAGATAGATTAGTTAGAAAGAAAGAAAGATTAGTTAGAAAGAAAAAAGATAGATTAGTTAGAAAGAAAGAATAAAAGAAAGTAAGAAAGAAAGAATGAAAGATTGGTTAGAAAGAAAGAGATTAGTTAGAAAGATAGATAGATTAGTTAGAAAGAAAGAAAGATAGATAGATTAGTTAGAAAGAAAGATAGATTAGTTAGAAAGAAAGTAAGGTAGATTAGTTAGAAAGAAAGATAGATTAGTTAGAAAGAAGAAAGATAGATTAGTTAGAAAGAAAGATTAGTTAGAAAGAAAGAAAGATAGATCAGTTAGCAAGAAATAAATATTAGTTAGAAAGAAAGAAAGATTAGTTTGAAAGAAAGAAAGATTAGTTTGAAAGAAAGATAGATTAGTAAGAAAGAAAGAAATAAAGAAAGATTAGGTAGAAAGAAAGAAAGATAAGTTAGAAAGATAGATAGATAGATAGATAGATAGATAGATAGATAGATAGATAGATAGATAGATAGATAGATAGATAGATAGATAAAGTTCATTAGTACATATAGAATGGTAGTTTAATTGAATCTAGGGCTTCAGGGAGTTTAGATTTGAGTTTTTGTGTTGTTCACTACTGGGCCACCGTAGTCTTGGCTCAATTTGAACTGTTGCAATGAAAGTCAATGGGATTTTTATGATTTTTAATATTAATTTTTAAGAAATCTGAAAGTCAAATCAGTTTGAAAAGATATAGCACACCGAGTCAGAACAGTCTGAAGGTCTGACCCGAGTTTGGAGTTTGTAGAGTTAAAGCTCTAGGACGAGTTAGAGTCAGAATTTTTTGGGTAAGAAAAATAATAAGAAGAAGAATAACTAGAAAAAGTTCGTCGAGACAAACTTTAAGTTGGCTTGTGAAAGTTTGGACCAATAAGTTTGAAGAAGTTTAAAGTTTAAATTAGTTTAAAGTTTAATTAGTTTATAGTTCAGTAAGAAAGAAAGAAAGATAGATTAGTTAGAAAGAAAGATAAAAAAAAGATTAGTAAGAAAGAAAGAAAGATAGATTAGTTAGAAAGAAAGAAAGAAAGAAAGATAGATTAGTTAGAAATAAAAAAATAAAAAAAGATTAGTAAGAAAGAAAGATAGATTAGTTAGAAAGAAAGAAAGATAGATTAGTAAGAAAGAAAGAAAGATAGATTAGTAAGAAAGAAAGAAAGAAAAAAATAGTAAGAAAGAAAGAAAGATAGATTAGTAAGAAAGAGAAAGAAAGATAGATTAGTTAGAAATAAAAAAATAAAAAAAGATTAGTAAGAAAGAAAGATAGATTAGTTAGAAAGAAAGAAGGAAAGAAAGATAGATTAGTAAGAAAGAAAAAAAGATAGATTAGTAAGAGAAAGATTGATTAGTAAGAAAGATAGATAGATTAGTTAGACAGAGAGAAAAAAGATTAGTAAGAAAGAAAGATAGATTAGTAAGAAAGAAAGAAAGATAGATTAGTTAGAAAGAAAGAAAGATAGATTAGTAAGAAAGAAAGATAGATTAGTAAGAAAGAAAGAAAGAAAAAGATTAGTAAGAAAGAAAGAAAGATAGATTAGTTAGAAAGAAAGAAAAAAGATTAGTAAGAAAGAAAGAAAGATTAGTAAGAAAGAAAGATAGATTAGTTAGAAAGAAAGAAAGAAAAAAGATTAGTAAGAAAGAAAGAAAAAAAGATTAGTAAGAAAGAAAGAAAGATAGATTAGTAAGAAAGAAAGAAAGAAAAAAAGATTAGCAAGAAAGAAAGAAAGAAAGATAGATTAGTTAGAAAGAAAGAAAAAAAAGATTAGTAAGAAAGAAAGAAAGAAAGAAAAAAAGATTAGTAAGAAAGAAAGATAGATTAGTTAGAAAGAAAGAAAAAAAAGATTAGTAAGAAAGAAAGAAAGAAAAAAAGATTAGTAAGAAAGAAAGATAGATTAGTTAGAAAGAAAGAAAAAAGATTAGTAAGAAAGAAAGAAAAAAAGATTAGTAAGAAAGAAAGAAAGATAGATTAGTTAGAAAGAAAGAAAGAAAAAAAGATTAGCAAGAAAGAAAGAAAGAAAGATAGATTAGTTAGAAAGAAAGAAAAAAAAGATTAGTAAGAAAGAAAGAAAGAAAGAAAAAAAGATTAGTAAGAAAGAAAGAAAAAAAGATTAGTAAGAAAGAAAGATAGATTAGTAAGAAAGAAAGAAAGAAAAAAAGATTAGCAAGAAAGAAAGAAAGATAGATTAGTTAGAAAGAAAGAAAAAAAAGATTAGTAAGAAAGAAAGAAAGAAAAAAAGATTAGTAAGAAAGAAAGATAGATTAGTTAAAAAGAAAGAAAGAAAAAAGATTAGTAAGAAAGAAAGAAAAAAGATTAGCAAGAAAGAAAGAAAGAAAGATAGATTAGTTAGAAAGAAAGAAAAAAAAGATTAGTAAGAAAGAAAGAAAGAAAGAAAAAAAGATTAGTAAGAAAGAAAGATAGATTAGTTAGAAAGAAAGAAAAAAGATTAGTAAGAAAGAAAGAAAAAAAGATTAGTAAGAAAGAAAGAAAGATAGATTAGTAAGAAAGAAAGAAAAAAAGATTAGTAAGAAAGAAAGAAGGATAGATTAGTAAGAAAGAAAGAAAGAAAAAAGATTAGCAAGAAAGAAAGAAAGAAAGATAGATTAGTTAGAAAGAAAGAAAAAAAAGATTAGTTAGAAAGAAAGAAAGAAAGAAAAAAAGATTAGTAAGAAAGAAAGAAAGAAAGAAAAAAAGATTAGTAAGAAAGAAAGATAGATTAGTTAGAAAGAAAGAAAAAAGATTAGTAAGAAAGAAAGAAAAAAAGATTAGTAAGAAAGAAAGATAGATTAGTAAGAAAGAAAGAAAAAAGATTAGAAAGAAAGAAAGATAGATTAGTAAGAAAGAAAGAAAGAAAAAAAGATTAGCAAGAAAGAAAGAAAGATAGATTAGTTAGAAAGAAAGAAAAAAAAGATTAGTAAGAAAGAAAGAAAGATAGATTAGTAAGAAAGAAAGATAGATTAGTTAGAAAGAAAGAAAGAAAAAAGATTAGTAAGAAAGAAAGAAAAAAAGATTAGTAAGAAAGAAAGAAAGAAAACAAGATTAGTAAGAAAGAAAGAAAGATAGATTAGTTAGAAAGAAAGAAAGAAAAAAAGATTAGTAAGAAAGAAAGATAGATTAGTAAGAAAGAAAGATAGAAAAAAAGATTAGTAAGAAAGAAAGAAAGATAGATTAGTAAGACAGAAAGAAAGAAAAAAAGATTAGTAAGAATGAAAGAAAGATAGATTAGTAAGAAAGAAAGAAAGATAGATTAGTAAGAAAGAAAGAAAGAAAAAAAGATTAGTAAGAATGAAAGAAAGATAGATTAGTAAGAAAGAAAGAAAGATAGATTAGTAAGAAAGAAAGAAAGAAAAAGATTAGTAAGAAAGAAAGAAAGATAGATTAGTAAGAAAGAAAGAAAGAAAAAAGATTAGCAAGAAAGAAAGAAAGAAAGATAGATTAGTTAGAAAGAAAGATAGATAGATTAGTTAGAAAGAAAGATAGATTAGTTAGAATGAAAGAAAGATAGAGTAGTTAGAAAGAAAGAAAGATAGATTAGTTAGAAAGAAAGAGATTAGTTAGAAAGAAAGAAAGAGATTAGTTAGAAAGAAAGAGATTAGTTAGAAAGAAAGATAGATAGATTAGTTAGAAAGAAAGAGATTAGTTAGAAAGAAAGATAGATAGATTATTTAGAAAGAAACATAGATAGATTAGTTAGAAAGAAAGATAGATTAGTTAGAAAGAAACATAGATAGATTAGTTAGAAAGAAATAAAGAAATAAAGATAGATTAGTTTGAAAGAAATAAAGAAAGATAGATTAGTTAGAAAGAAAAAAAGATAGATTAGTTAGAAAGAAATAAAGAAATAAAGATAGATTAGTTAGAAAGAAAGAAAGATAGATTAGTTAGAAAGAAAGAAAGATAGATTAGTTAGAAAGAAAAAAGATAGATTAGTTTGAAAGAAATAAAGAAAGATAGATTAGTTAGAAAGAAAGATAGATAGATTAGTTAGAAAGAAAGAGATTAGTTAGAAAGAAACATAGATAGATTAGTTAGAAAGAAAGAAAGATAGATTAGTTAGAAGGAAATATTAGTTAGAAAGAAAGAAAGATAGATTAGTTAGAAAGAAAGAAAGATAGATTAGTTTGAAAGAAATAAAGAAAGATAGATTAGTTAGAAAGAAAGAAAGAAAGAAAGAAAGATAGATAGATAGATAGATAGATAGATAGATAGATAGATAGATAGATAGATAGATAGATAGATAGATAGATAGATAAGAAAGAAAGATAGATTAGTTAGAAATAAAGATATATAGATAGATTAGTTAGAAAGAAAGAAAGATAGATAGATAGATAGATAGATAGATAGATAGATAGATAGATAGATAGATAGATAGATAGATAGATAGATAGATAAGAAAGAAAGATAGATTAGTTAGAAAGAAAGATAGATTAGTTAGAAAGAAAGAAAGATAGATTAGTTAGAAAGAAAGAAAGATAGATTAGTTAGAAAGAAAGAAAGATAGATTAGTTAGAAAGAAAAAAAGATAGATTAGTTAGAAAGAAAGAGATTAGTTAGAAAGAAAGAAAGAGATTAGTTAGAAAGAAAGAGATTAGTTAGAAAGAAAGATAGATAGATTAGTTAGAAAGAAAGATAGATAGATTAGTTAGAAAGAAACATAGATAGATTAGTTAGAAAGAAAGAAAGATAGATTAGTTAGAAGGAAATATTAGTTAGAAAGAAAGATTAGTTAGAAAGAAAGAAAGATAGATTAGTTTAGAAATAAAGAGATTAGTTAGAAAGAAAGAAAGATAGATTAGTTAGAAAGGAAGAAAGATAGATTAGTTAGAAAGGAAGAAAGATCAGATAGATAGATAGATAGATAGATAGATAGATAGATAGATAGATAGATAAGTTAGAAAGAGATAGATAGATAGATAGATAGATAGATAGATAGATAGATAGATAGATAGATAGATAGATAGATAGATAGAGTTCATAAGTACATATAGAATGGGAGTTTAATTGAGTCCAAGGCTTTAGGGAATTTAGATTTGAGTTTATTTGGTGTAGACTACTGGGCCACCGTAGTCTTGGCTCATTTTGAACTGTTACAATGAAAGTCAATGGGATTTTTATGATTTTTAATATTAATTTTTAAGAAATCTGAAAGTCAAATCAGTCTGAAAAGATATAGCACACTAAGTCAGAACAGTTTGAAGGTCTGACCCGAGTTTGGAGTTTGTAGAGTTAAAGCTCTAGGACGAGTTAGAGTTTAAATTTTAGAGTCAGAAGAATAATAATAATAATAATAAGTTTAAATAGGATTTCAGTAAGTTGGCTTTCTCAAGCCAACTTAATAATAAGTTTAAATAGGATTTCAGTAAGTTGGCTTTTCCAAGCCAACTTAATAAGTTTAAATAGGATTTCAGTAAGTTGGCTTTTCCAAGCCAACTTAATAAGTTTAAATAGGATTTCAGTAAGTTGGCTTTTCCAAGCCAACTTAATAATAAGTTTAAATAGGATTTCAGTAAGTTGGCTTTTCCAAGCCAACTTAATAATAATAATAAGTTTAAATAGGATTTCAGTAAGTTGGCTCTCACAAGCCAACTTAACTAGAAAAAGTTCGTCGAGACAAACTTTAAGTTGGCTTGTGAAAGTTTGGACCAGAAAGTTTGAAGAAGTTTAAAGTAGTTGAAGTTGAAAGTAGTTTGAAGTTGAAAGTAGTTTATAGTTTAAATTAGTTTTTAGTTTAAATTAGTTTAAAGTTTAACTTAGTTTAAAGTAGTTTAAAGTTTAACTTAGTTTAAAATTTAAAGTAGTTTAAAGTTTAAAGTAGTTTCTAGTTTAAAGTAGTTTAAAGTTTAACTTAGTTTAAAATTTAAAGTAGTTTAAAGTTTAAAGTAGTTTCTAGTTTAAAGTAGTTTAAAGTTTAACTTAGTTTAAAATTTAAAGTAGTTTAAAGTTTAAAGTAGTTTCTAGTTTAAAGTAGTTTAAAGTTTAAAATAGTTTAAAGTAGTTTCTAGTTTAAAGTTTAACTTAGTTTAAAGTTTAACTTAGTTTAAAGTTTAAAGTAATTTAAAGTTGCTAGGGTGTTTCTAGTGGGTTGCTAAGGGTTTCTGGGTGGTTGCTAGGGTATTCTAAGGTATTGTGGGTGGCTGCTAGGGTGTTTTGGGTGGTGCTAGGGTGTTCTAATTTATTTTTGGGTGGTTGCTAGGGTGTTGCTAGGGTGTTCTAAGGTATTTTGGTTGGTTGCTAGGGTGTTGCTAGGCTGTTCTAAGGTATTTTGGTTGGTTGCTAGGGTGTTCTGGGTGGTTGCTAGGGTGTTCTAAGGTATTTTGGATGGTGGCTAGGTTGTTGCTAGGGTGTTCTGAGGTATTTTGGGTGGTTGCTAGGGTGTTCTAAGGTATTTTGGGTGGTTGCTAGGGTGTTGCTAGGGTGTTCTGAGGTATTTTGGGTGGTTGCTATGGTGTTGCTAGGGTGTTCTAAGGTATTTTGGGTGGTTGCTAGGGTGTTGCTAGGGTGTTCTAAGGTATTTTGGGTGGTTGCTATGGTGTTGCTAGGGTGTTCTAATGTATTTTGGGTGGTTGCTAGGGTGTTGCTAGGGTGTTCTGAGGTATTTTGGGTGGTTGCTATGGTGTTGCTAGGGTGTTCTAAGGTATTTTGGGTGGTTGCTAGGGTGTTGCTAGGCTGTTCTAAGGTATTTTGGTTGGTTGCTAGGGTGTTGCTAGGCTGTTCTAAGGTATTTTGGGTGGTTGCTAGGGTGTTGCTAGGGTGTTCTGAGGTATTTTGGGTGGTTGCTATGGTGTTGCTAGGGTGTTCTAAGGTATTTTGGGTGGTTGCTAGGGTGTTGCTAGGGTGTTCTAAGGTATTTTGGGTGGTTGCTATGGTGTTGCTAGGGTGTTCTAATGTATTTTGGGTGGTTGCTAGGGTGTTGCTAGGGTGTTCTGAGGTATTTTGGGTGGTTGCTATGGTGTTGCTAGGGTGTTCTAAGGTATTTTGGGTGGTTGCTAGGGTGTTGCTAGGCTGTTCTAAGGTATTTTGGTTGGTTGCTAGGGTGTTGCTAGGCTGTTCTAAGGTATTTTGGGTGGTTGCTAGGGTGTTGCTAGGCTGTTCTAAGGTATTTTGGTTGGTTGCTAGGGTGTTGCTAGGCTGTTCTAAGGTATTTTGGTTGGTTGCTAGGGTGTTGCTAGGGGGTTCTAAGGTATTTTGGGTGGTTGCTAGGGTGTTGCTAGGGTGTTCTGATGTATTTTGGGTGGTTGCTATGGTGTTGCTAGGGTGTTCTAAGGTATTTTGGGTGGTTGCTAGGGTGTTGCTAGGGTGTTCTAAGGTATTTTGGGTGGTTGCTATGGTGTTGCTAGGGTGTTCTAAGGTATTTTGGGTGGTTGCTAGGGTGTTCTAAGGTATTTTGGGTGGTTGCTAGGGTGTTGCTAGGGTGTTCTAAGGTATTTTGTGTGGTTGCTATGGTGTTGCTAGGGTGTTCTAAGGTATTTTGGGTGGTTGCTAGGGTGTTGCTAGGGTGTTCTAATGTATTTTGGGTGGTTGCTAGGGTGTTCTGGGTGGTTGCTAGGGTGTTCTAAGGTATTTTGGTTGGTTGCTATGGTGTTGCTAGGGTGTTCTAAGGTATTTTGGGTGGTTGCTAGGGTGTTCTAAGATATTTTGGATGGTTGCTAGGTTGTTGCTAGGGTGTTCTGAGGTATTTTGGGTGGTTGCTAGGGTGTTGCTAGGGTGTTCTAAGGTATTTTGGGT
>JAULUF010000020.1:20205000-20270000 GCA_031834385.1 Semotilus atromaculatus | reverse complement strand
AAGAAAGATAGATAGATAGATTGATTAGAAAGAAAGAAAGATTAGTTAGAAAGAAAGAAAGAAAGATAGATAGATAGATTATTTAGAAAGAAAGAAAGAAAGAAAGACAGATAGATTAGTTAGAAAGAAAGAAAGAAAGACAGATAGATTAGTTAGAAAGAAAGAAAGATAGGTTAGAAAGATAGATTAGTTAGAAAGAAAGATAGATAGATCAGTTAGAAAGAAAGATAGATAGATAGATAGATAGATTGGTTAGAAAGAAAGAAATATTAGTTAGAAAGAAAGATAGATAGATTTGTTAGAAAGAAAGTTAGATAGATTTGCTAGAAAGAAAGAAAGATTAGTTCGAAAGAAAGAAAGATTAGTTAGAAAGAAATATTAGTTAGAAAGAAAGAAATATATTTGTTAGAAAGAAAGAAAGATAGATTAGTCAGAAAGATAGATAGATAGATAGATTGGTTAGAAAGAAAGAAAGATTAGTTAGAAAGAAATATTAGTTAGAAAGAAAGATATATATTTGTTAGAAAGAAAGATAGATAGATTAGTTAGAAAGATATATATATATATATATATATATATATATATATAGATAGATAGATAGATAGATTGGTTAGAAAGAAAGAAAGATTAATTAGAAAGAAATATTAGTTAGAAAGAAAGAAATATATTTGTTAGAAAGAAAGAAAGATAGATTAGTTAGAAAGAAAGATAGATAGATAGATTGATTAGAAAGAAAGAAAGATTAGTTAGAAAGAAAGAAAGAAAGATAGATAGATAGATTATTTAGAAAGAAAGAAAGAAAGAAAGACAGATAGATTAGTAAGTAAGAAAGAAAGACAGATAGATTAGTTTGAAAGAAAGAAAGACAGATAGATTAGTTAGAAAGAAAGAAAGATAGATAGATTAGT
The DNA here is from genome assembly GCA_031834385.1 of Semotilus atromaculatus. NCBI lineage: Eukaryota > Metazoa > Chordata > Actinopteri > Cypriniformes > Leuciscidae > Semotilus > Semotilus atromaculatus. Next base: position 20,269,092 of record JAULUF010000020.1, on the reverse strand, counting down.
TAGAAAGATAGATAGATAGATTGGTTAGAAAGAAAGAAAGATTAGTTAGAAATAAATATTAGTTAGAAAGAAAGAGATATATTTGTTAGAAAGAAAGAAAGATAGATTAGTTAGAAAGAGAGAAATATTAGTCAAAGAAAGAAAGATAGATTAGTTAGAAAGAAAGAAAGATGGATTAGTTAGAAAGATAGATAGATTAGTTAGAAAGAAAGATAGATTAGTTAGAAATAAATATTAGTTAGAAAAAGATAGATAGATTAGTTAGAAAGAAAGATAGATAGATAGATTGGTTAGAAAGAAAGAAAGAGAGATTAGTTAGAAAGAAAGAAAGAAAGATAGATAGATAGATCAGTTAGAAAGATAGATTAGTTAGAAAGAAAGATAGATAGATCAGTTAGAAATAAAGATAGATTAGATAGAAAGAAAGAAAGAAAGATAGATTAGTTAGAAAGAAAGATAGATAGATAGATAGATAGATAGATAGATAGATAGATAGATAGATAGATAGATAGATAGATAGATAGATAGATAGATAGATAGATAAGTTCATTAGTACAAATAGAATGGGAGTTTAATTGAGTCTAGGGCTTCAGGGAGTTTAGATTTGAGTTTTTGTGTTGTACACTACTGGCCCACCGTAGTCTTGGCTCAATTTGAACTTTTGCAATGAAAGTCAATGGGATTTTTATGATTTTTAATATTCATTTTTAAGAAATCTGAAAGTCAAATCAGTCTGAAAAGATATAGCATACCGAGTCAGAACAGTTTGAGTGTCTGAGCCGAGTTTGGAGTATGTGGAGTTAAAGCTCTAGGAGGAGTTTAAATTGTAAATTTTGAGTAAGAATAATAATAATAATAACTAGAATGTACATTTCCAGAAGAAAATGTGAAATGGTGCTTGCAGTGGCAAAACTCGCAGCTCGGTTGCTAGGGTGTGGTACATGATTGCATACGAGCCAACAACCATGTCTGTACGATGTTCTGATGCAGAGATATTGGTTGCTAGGGTGTTCTGGGTGGTTGCTAGGCGGTTGCTAGGTGGTTGCTAGGGTGTCGTTAGTCGGTTGCTATGGTATTCTGGGTGGTTGCTAGGCGGTTGCTAGGGTGTTCTGGGTGGTTGATAGGGTGTTGCTAGGGTAATCTGGGTGGTTGCTATGGTGTTACTAGGTGGTTGGTAGTTGTCAAAGATGGTTACTGTGGAGTTTGTAGCATTTTATTGGTATGATTTAGCACTTAGCTAATCAATATTAGCATGTAGCTATTCACTGCTAGCATGTGTAGCATGTAGCAAGTCCTGTTTGCTAGCATGAGTCAAAAGAGCCAACCCCCATCTCTATACGATGTTCTGATGCAGAGATATTGGTTGCTAGGGTGTTCTGGGTGGTTGCTAGGCGGTTGCTAGGGTGTTCTAGGTGGTTGCTAGGGTGTCGTTAGTCGGTTGCTATGGTATTCTGGGTGGTTGCTAGGCGGTTGCTAGGGTGTTTTGGGTGGTTGCTAGGCAGTTGCTAGGGTATCCTGGGTGGTTGCTAGGCGGTTGCTAGGGTAATCTGGGTGGTTGCTAGGGCGTTGCTAGGGTATCCTGGGTGGTTGCTAGGCGGTTGCTAAGGTGTTCTGGGTGGTTGCTAGGTGGTTGCTAGGGTATCCTGGGTGGTTGCTAGGCGGTTGCTAAGGTGTTCTGGGTGGTTGCTAGGGTGTTGCTAGGGTAATCTGGGTGGTTGCTATGGTGTTACTAGGTGGTTGGTAGTTGTCAAAGATGGTTACTGTAGAGTTTGTAGCATTTTATTGGCATGATTTAGCACTTAGCTAATCAATATTAGCATGTAGCTATTCACTGCTAGCATGTGTAGCATGTAGCAAGTCCTGTTTGCTAGCATGAGTCAAAAGAGCCAACCCCCATCTCTATACGATGTTCTGATGCAGAGATATTGGTCTTGCAAAACGGTTGCTAGGGTACTATGTTTGGTTGCTAGGGAGTGGCTTGGCAGCTGCCAATCATTAAACTCCAAAGGCTTCTTGTCAGTATGAATGATATAAACCAACTCCCACGCCTTTGTGACATTCAGAATGGAAGATATCCCTGTCTGGATTTTGGTTGCTAAGGTGCTTGACAATGGTTGCTAGGGAGGGGTTAGGATGTGTTGAGGTGATTCAGGATGGGCTGTTTGCTGGCCCGAGTCAAATGAGCCCACCCTCATGTTTCTATGACACTTATATCCTGAGATATCCCTTTGATCTCTTTTGATGGAAGTCTGTGGAACTTGTTGCTAAGGAGCTCTAAATGGTTGCTAGGGCGTGGCTTGATAGTTTCACAATGATCCTGAGAGACTGATTGGTCGTCTGAGTAAAATGAGCCCGCCCCCTTGTCTCTGTGACACTGTGATCCAGAGCTATGTTCAATACAAAATCCCAATGCAATTTACCATAGTAGGAAAAACACATGCATTTCATGGGCCGTCCTTCACCATAGTAAGTCAATGGGGAAACTTTTGGGGCCTCTTGCTCCCCAGGGGTGCAACTTTTACCCCATTGTGAGGTATGTTCTTACAGAGCCTGCCAGCCTCTTCAAATGTGGTAAATTACAAGTTTCTGAGAAATCATTGGTCAGTGCTACGAGTCGTCAAAATTTGTGGCAATGTTAAGTCTATGGGATTTTTTTTACCCAATGATTTGCCCCTGGTGCGAACACCGTACCCCCCATCACTAAGAAGAGTCACAGCACACCTCTCCTCAATAATCCGCACAATTTGACGCCTCAATCAGGGGTCTGTGATGTCGGCGTGTATTTTTTAACAGATGATTACTATGGATTTTTTAAAAGGAGTTTTTATAGAGTTTTTATAGAGTTATTAGGCCTCGTGCCTGTCGCCCACGGTTGCTAGGGTTCTGTAACTGGTTGCTATGGTGTGGCTAAGAAGATTTTAGGCCATTACTTATTGGCTGCTTGATAAAATAAATCCTCTGAGGGAGAGAGAGAGGGCCTGACAGCAGGGCTGTCAGGCCCTTTTCTGTGGGTGTGTGTGAAAGTGGCAGTTTGGATTTGAATTTTTGAAAGTTCCGCAATGTTAAGTCAATGGGATTTTTTTGGCCGCTTTTTCGTCCGCTGTGCGAACATCGTACACCCGATCGCTTAGAAAAGTCATAGCACACCATTCCCGAACAGGCCGCACGTTTTGACACCTCATTCATGGGTCTGTGACAAAAACTGCGGGAGGAGTATCGCGTCAAACTTTGGCCAGAAGAAATATAAGAATAACTAGAATGTACATTTCCCGAAGAAAATGTGAAGTGGTGCTTGCAGTGGCAAAATTCGCCACCCGGTTGGCAGGGTGTGGTACATGATTGCATACAAGCCAACAACCATGTCTTAACGATATTGTGGAGCTGCAATATGGCTTTTATATGTTGCAACATGGTTGCTAGGTAGCTTTAAACGGTTGCTATGGTGTGGTTGCACAGTTACCATGATGATATTTACAGACTGGTTTCTCAACCGAAACAAACAAACACACCCCCAAGTCTATACGATGTTCTGGTGCTGAGATATAGCCCATTCATGTGTTTTTACGGTTGCTAGGGTCCTCCAAATGGTTGCTAAGGTTTGTTTATACAGTTTATGGGGTAATATTTAAATAGTATTTGCAAGTCTGCGTCGAAAAAATGCCCAACTCTGTGTATTTACAATGTTTTGTTGCTGAGATATGGCTTGTAAATGCTGTTTAATGGTTGCTAGGGGCCTGTAACTGGTTGCTAGGGCGTGACTATGAAGTTGTTATGTCACTATTTATTGGCTGCTTGATAGGACGAATCAAAAGAGCCCAACCCCATGCCTCTATGACCTTCTGAGCCAAAGATATGATTTTACACATTTTGTGCCAATGTTAAGTCTATAGGACTTTTTTCTGTAAATTTTTTGCCCACCAGACGGACATCGTAGACCCAATCGCTTATAAAAGTCATAGCACACCTCTCCTCAATAAACCGGTCGATTTAACACCTCATTCATGGGTCTAAGAGAAACGGTGCGGGACGAGTAACGTGCCAAAGTTTTGTCAAGGTGAATAGTAATCACAACACTAGAATGTACATTTCCTGAAGAAAATGTGAAGTGGTGCTTGCAGTGGCAAAACTCGCCGCTCGGTTGCTAGAGTGTGGTACATTATTGCATACGAGCCAACAATCATGTCTGTACAATGTTCTGGTGCGGTTAGCTTGTTTTTAGCAAGATGTTAACATGATTAGCATGTTGCTAGCATGTTTTTAGCTAGATGCTAGCTCGATTAGCACGTTGCTAACATGTTCTTTGTTAGATGCTAGCATGATTAGCATGTTGCTAGCATAATGTTAGCATGATTAGCATGTTGCTAGCATCATGCTAGCATGATTAGCATGTTGCTAGTATGTTTTTAAGCTAGATGCTAGCATGATTAGCATGTTGCTAGCATGTTTTTACTTAGATGCTAGTGTGATTAGCATGTTCGCTAACATAATGCTAGCATGATTACTATGTTGCTAGCATAATGGTAGCATGAGAAACATGATGCTAGCATGATTAGCATGTTGCTAGCATCATGCTAGCATGATTAGCATGTTGCTAGCATAATGCTAGCATGATAAGCATGTTGTCAGCATGTTTTTAGCTAGATGCTAGCATGATTAGCATGTTGCTAACATAATACTAGCATGATTAGCATGTTGCTAACATAATGCTAGCATGATACGCATGTGGATAGGATGTTTTTAGCTAGATGCTAGCATGATTAGCATGTTGCTATCATGTTTTTAGCTAGATGTTAGCATGATTAGCATTTTTTAGGTGGTTGCTAGGGTGTTCTGGGTGGTTGCTAGGGTGTTCTGGGTGGTTGCTAGGGCGTTGCTAGGTGGTTGCTAGGTTGTTCTGGGTGGTTGCTAGGGTGTTGCTAGGTGGTTGCTAGGGTGTTCTGGGTGGTTGCTAGGCGGTTGCTAGGGTATTCTGGGTGGTTGCTATGGTGTTGCCAGGCGGTTGCTAGGGTGTTCTGGGTGGTTGCTAGGGTGTTGCTAGTTGGTTTCTAGGGTGTTCTGGGTGGTTGCTAGGGTATTATGGGTGGTTGCTAGGGCGTTGCTAGGCGGTTGCTAGGGTGTTCTGGGTGGTTGCTAGGCGGTTGCTAGGGTATTCTGGGTGGTTGCTAGGGCGTTGCTAGGGTATTCTGGGTGGTTGCTATGGTGTTACTAGGTGGTTGGTAGTTGTCAAAGATGGTTCCTATGGAGTTTGTAGCATTTTATTGGCATGATTTAGCACTTAGCTAATCAATATTAGCATGTAGCTATTCACTGCTAGCATGTGTAGCATGTTGGAAGTGCTGTTTGCTAGCATGAGTCAAAAGAGCCAACCCCCATGTCTCTACGATGTTCTGATGCAGAGATATAGGTCTTGCTAAATGGTTGCTAGGGTGCTCTGTTTAGTTGCTAGGGAGTGGCTTGGCAGCTGCCAATGATGGATCTCCAAAGGCTGCCTGTCAGTGTGAATGATATAAACCAATCCCCATCTCTATACGATGTTCTGATGCAGAGATATAGCTCTTGCAATATGGTTGCTAGGGTACTCTGTTTGGTTGCTAGGGAGTGGCTTGGCAGCTGCCTATGATTAAACTCCAAAGGCTACTTGTCAGTGTGAATGATATAAACCAACTCCCACGCCTTTGTGACATTCAGAATGGAAGATATCCCTGTCTGGATTTTGGTTGCTAAGGTGCTTGATAATGGTTGCTAGGGCGTGGCCAGTAAGTGTTGAGGTGATTCAGGATTGGCTGTCCGCTGCCCCGAGTCAAACGAGCCCACCCTCATGTTTCTATGACACTTATATCCTGAGATATCCCTTTGATCTCTTTTAATGGAAGTCTATGGAACTTGTTGCTAAGGAGCTCTAAATGGTTGCTAGGGCGTGGCTTTATAGTTTCACAATGATCCTGAGAGACTGATTGGGTGACACTGTGACAATGTTGTACATGATTGCATACAAGCCAACAACCATGTCTTTACAATGTTGTGTAGCTGCAATATGGCTTTTATATGTTGCAATATGGTTGTTAGGTATTTTTAAATGGTTGCTAAGGTGTGGTTGCACAGTTACAATGATGATATTTACAGACTGGTTTCCCAACCGAAACAAACAAACACACCCCCATGTCTAAACGATGTTCTGGTGCTGAGATATAGCCCATTCATGTGTTTGTACGGTTGCTAGGGTACTCCAAATGGTTGCTAAGGTTGGTTTATACAGTTTATGTGGTAATATTTAAAGAGTATTTGCAAGTCTGGGTCAAAAAATGCGCAACTCTGTGTTTTTACAATGTTTTGTTGCTGAGATATAGCTTGTAAATGCTGTTGAATGGTTGCTAGGTGCCTGTAACTGGTTGCTAGGGTGTGACTATGAAGTTGTTATATCACTACTCGTTGGCTGCTTGATAGGACGATTCAAAAGAGCCCAACCCCAAGCCTCTATGACCTTCTTAGCCAAAGATATGATTTTACAAATTTTGTGCCAATGTTAATGTTAATGTCAATGGGACATTTTTCTGCTAATTTTTCGTCCGCCAGACGAACATCGTAGACCCAATTGCTTATAAAAGTCATAGCACACCTCTCCTCTATGAACCGGTCGATTTGACATCTCATTCATGGGTCTACGACAAAAGATGTGGGAGGAGTTGCGTGCCGAAGTTTTGTCTAGGTGAATAGTAATCACAATACTAGAATGTACATTTCCTGAAGAAAATGTGAAGTGGTGCTTGCAGTGGCAAAACTCGCCGCTCGGTTGCTAGGATAGTTGTTAATACAATGTTGTACATGATTGCATACAAGCCAACAACCATGTCTTTACGATTTTGTGGAGCTGAAATATGGCTTCTATATGTTGCAATATGGTTGTTAGGTAGCTTTAAATGGTTGCTAAGGTGTGGTTGCACAGTTACAATGATGATATTTACAGACTGGTTTCCCAACCGAAACAAACAAACACACCCCCATGTCTAAACGATGTTCTGGTGCTGAGATATAGCCCATTCATGTGTTTGTACGGTTGCTAGGGTACTCCAAATGGTTGCTAAGGTTGGTTTATACAGTTTATGTGGTAATATTTAAAGAGTATTTGCAAGTCTGGGTAAAAAAATGCGCAACTCTGTGTTTTTACAATGTTTTGTTGCTGAGATATAGCTTGTAAATGCTGTTGAATGGTTGCTAGGTGCCTGTAACTGGTTGCTAGGGTGTGACTATGAAGTTGTTATATACCTACTCGTTGGCTGCTTGATAGGACGATTCAAAAGAGCCCAACCCCAAGCCTCTATGACCTTCTGAGCCAAAGATATGATTTTACAAATTTTGTGCCAATGTTAAGTCAATGGGACATTTTTCTGCTAATTTTTCGTCCGCCAGACGAACATCGTAGACCCAATTGCTTATAAAAGTCATAGCACACCTCTCCTCTATGAACCGGTCGATTTGACATCTCATTCATGGGTCTACGACAAAAGATGTGGGAGGAGTTGCGTGCCGAAGTTTTGTCTAGGTGAATAGTAATCACAATACTAGAATGTACATTTCCTGAAGAAAATGTGAAGTGGTGCTTGCAGTGGCAAAACTCGCCACTCGGTTGCTAGAGTGTGGTACGTGATTGCATACGAGCCAACAAACATGTCTGTACGATGTTCTGGTGCTGAGATATGGCTTATTCATGTTGATCAGGTGGTTGCTAGGGTGTTCTGAGTGGTTGCTAGGCGGTTGCAAGGGTTTTATGGGTGGTTGCTAGGCAGTTGCTAGTGTATTCTGGGTGGTTGCTAGGGTGTTGCTAGGTGGTTGCTAGGCTGTTCTGGGTGGTTGCTAGGTGGTTGCTAGGGTGTTTCTGGGTGGTTGCTAGGGTATTCTGGGTGGTTGCTAGGGCGTTGCTAGGCGGTTGCTAGGTTATTCTGGTGGTTGCTAGGGTGTTGCTAGGTGGTTGCTAGGGTGTTCTGGGTGGTTGCTAGGGTATTCTGGGTGGTTGCTAGGGCGTTGCTGGGTGGTTGCTAGTGTATTCTGGGTGGTTGCTAGGGTGTTGCTAGGTGGTTGCTATGGTATTCTGGGTGGTTGCTATGGTGTTGCTAGGTGGTTGCTAAGGTATTCTGGATGGTTGCTAGGGTGTTGCTAGGTGGTTGCTAGGGTGTTCTGGGTGGTTGCTATGGTATTCTGGGTGGTTGCTAGGGCCTTGCTAGGTGGTTGCTAGTGTATTCTGGGGGGTTGCTAGGGCGTTGCTAGGCAGTTGCTAGGGTGTTCTGGGTGGTTGCTAGGGTGTTGCTAGGGTAATCTGGGTGGTTGCTATGGTGTTACTAGGTGGTTGGTAGTTGTCAAAGATGGTTACTATGGAGTTTGTAGCATTTTATTGGCACGATTTAGCACTTAGCTAAGCAATATTAGCATGTAGCTATTCACTGCTAGCATTAGTAGCATGTAGCAAGTCCAGTTTGCTAGCATGAGTCAAAAGAGCCAACCCCCATCTCTATACGATTTTCTGATGCAGAGATATAGGTCTTGCAAAACGGTTGCTAGGGTACTCTGTTTGGTTGCTAGGGAGTGTTTTGGCAGCTGCCAATCATGAAGCTCCAAAGTCAATGTGAATGTATAAACCAACCCCCATCTCTATACGATGTTTTGATGCAGAGATATAGGTCTTGCAAAATGGTTGCTAGGGTACTCTGTTTGGTTGCTAGGGAGTGTCTTGGCAGCTGCCAATCATGAAACTCCAAAGGCTTTTTGTAAGTATGAATGATATAAACCAACTCCCATGCCTCTGTGACATTCAGAATGGAAGATATCCCTCTTTGGATTTTGGTTGCTAAGGTGCTCGACAATGGTTGCTAGGGCGTGGCCAGTAAGTGTTGAGGTGATTCAGGATTGGCTGTTTGCTGGCCCGAGTCAAACGAGACCACCCTTGTATTTCTATGACACTTCTATCCGGAGATACCCATTTAATCTCTTTCATTGGAAGTCTATGGGAGTTGTTGCTAAGGTGCTCTAATTGGTTGCTAGGGCGTGGCTTGATAGTTTCAAAATGATCCTGAGAGACTGATTGGTCATCTGTGTAAAATGAGCCCGCCCCCTTGTCTCTGTGACACTGTGATCCAGAGCTATGTTCAATACAAAATACCAATGCAATTTACCATAGTAGGAAAAACACATGCATTTCATGGGCCGTCCTTCACCATAGTAAGTCAATGGGGAACTTTGGGGGCCTCTTGCCCCCCAGGGGTGCAACTTTTACCCCATTGTGAGGTATGTTCTTACAGAGCCTGCCAGCCTCTTCAAATGTGGTAAATTACAAGTTTCTGAGAAATCAACTGTCAGTCCTACGAGTCGTCAAAGTTTGTGGCAATGTTAAGTCTATGGGATTTTTTTTACCCAATGATTTGCCCCTGGGGCGAACACCGTACCCCCCATCGCTAAGAAAAGTCACAGCACACCTCTCCTCAAAAATCCGCACAATTTGACGCCTCAATCAAGGGTCTGTTATGTCGGCGTGTATTTTTTAACAGATGATTACTATGGAGTTTTTAAAAGGAGTTTTTATAGAGTTTTTATAGAGTTATTTAGTATGGCACGAGGCCTGCGGCCTCGTGCCTATCGCCCACGGTTGCTAGGGTGCTGTAACTGGTTGCTATGGTGTGGCTATGAAGATTTTAGGCCATTACTTATTGGCTGCTTGATAAAATAAATCCTCTGAGGGAGAGAGAGAGGGCCTGACAGCAGGGCTGTCAGGCCCTTTTCTCTGGGTGTGTGTGAAAGTGACAGTTGGGATTTAAATTTCTGAAAATTCCGCAATGTTAAGTCAATGGGACTTTTTTGGCCGCTTTTTCGTCCGCTGTGCGAACATCGTACACCCGATTGCTTATAAAAATCATAGCACACCTCTCCTCAATGAGCCGGTCGATTTGACGCCTCACTCAGGGGTCTGTGACAAACGGTGCGGGACGAGTTACGCGCCGAACTTTTGTCCGGAATAATAAGAAGAAGAAGAATAATAAGTATGAGCAATAACACTAGTGTTGCCTTGCTTTCAGCAAGCACCACTAACTAGAATGTACATTTCCTGAAGAAAATGTGAAGTGGTGCTTGCAGTGGCAAAAAACACCACCCGGTTGCTAGGGTGTTCTTGGAGTTTGCTATGATGATGCAAGGCAGTTGCTAGGGTGTTCTGGGTGGTTGCTAGGCAGTTGCTAGGGTATTCTGGGTGGTTGCTAGGTGGTTGCTAGGGTTTTTCTAGGTCGTTGCTAGGGTATTCTGGGTGGTTGCTAAGCGGTTGCTAGGGTGTTCTGGGTGGTTGCTAGGGCGTTGCTAGGTGGTTGCTAGGGTGTTCTGGTTGGTTGCTAGGCGGATGCTAAGGTGTTGTAGGTGGTTGTTAGGGCGTTGCTAGGTGGTTGCTAGGGTGTTCTGGGTGGTTGCCAGGGTATTCTGGGTGGTTTCTAGGGCGTTGCTAGGTGGTTGCTAGGGTGTTCTGGTTGGTTGCTAGGGTGTTCTGGGTGGTTGCTAGGCGGTTGCTAGGGTGTTCTAGGTGGTTTCTAGGGTGTCGCTAGTCGGTTGCTATGGTATTCTGGGTGGTTGCTAGGCGGTTGCTAGGGTGTTTTGGGTGGTTGCTAGGGCGTTGCTAGGCAGTTGCTAGGGTATCCTGGGTGGTTGCTAGGCGGTTGCTAGGGTAATCTGGGTGATTGTTAGGGCGTTGCTAGGTGGTTGCTAGGGTATTCTGGGTGGTTGCTAGGCGGTTGCTAAGGTGTTCTGGGTGGTTGCTAGGGCGTTGCTAGGCAGTTGCTAGGGTGTTCTGGGTGGTTGCTAGGGTGTTGCTAGGGTAATATGGGTGGTTGCTAGGGCGTTGCTAGGTGGTTGCTAGGGTGTTCTGGGTGGTTGCTAGGCGGTTGCTAAGGTGTTTTGGGTTGTTGCTAGGGCGTTGCTAGGCAGTTGCTAGGGTGTTCTGGGTGGTTGCTAGGGTGTTGCTAGGGTAATCTGGGTCGTTGCTATGGTGTTACTAGGTGGTTGGTAGTTGTCAAAGATGGTTCCTATGGAGTTTGTAGCATTTTATTGGCATGATTTAGCACTTAGCTAATCAATATTAGCATGTAGCTATTCACTGCTAGCATGTGTAGCATGTTGGAAGTGTTGTTTGCTAGCATGAGTCAAAAGAGCCAACCCCCATGTCTCTACGATGTTCTGATGCAGAGATATAGGTCTTGTTAAATGGTTGCTAGGGTACTCTGTTTAGTTGCTAGGGAGTGGCTTGGCAGCTGCCAATGATGGATCTCCAAAGGCTGCCTGTCAGTGTGAATGATATAAACCAATCCCCATCTCTATACGATGTTCTGATGCAGAGATATAGCTCTTGCAATATGGTCGCTAAGGTACTCTATTTGGTTGCTAGGGAGTGGCTTGGCAGCTGCCAATGATGATTCTCCAAATGCTGCTTGTCACAATGAATACTATAAACCAACTCCCATGCCTCTGTGACATTCAGAATGGAAGATATCCCTCTTTGGATTTTGGTTGCTAAGGCGCTCAACAATGGTCGCTAGGGATGGGCCAGGAAGTGTTGAGGTGATTCAGGATTGGCTGTTTGCTGGCCCGAGTCAAACGAGACCACCCTTGTATTTCTATGACACTTCTATCCGGAGATACCCATTTAATCTCTTTCATTGGAAGTCTATGGGAGTTGTTGCTAAGGTGCTCTAATTGTTTGCTAGGGCGTGGCTTGATAGTTTCAAAATGATCCTGAGAGACTGATTGGTCATCTGTGTAAAATGAGCCCGCCCCCTTGTCTCTGTGACACTGTGATCCAGAGCTATGTTCAATACAAAATACCAATGCAATTTACCATAGTAGGAAAAACACATGCATTTCATGGGCCGTCCTTCACCATAGTAAGTCAATGGGGAACTTTGGGGGCCTCTTGCCCCCCAGGGGTGCAACTTTTACCCCATTGTGAGGTATGTTCTTACAGAGCCTGCCAGCCTCTTCAAATGTGGTAAATTACAAGTTTCTGAGAAATCAACTGCCAGTGCTACGAGTCGTCAAAGTTTGTGGCAATGTTAAGTCTATGGGATTTTTTTTACCCAATGATTTGCCCCTGGGGCGAACACCGTACCCCCCATCGCTAAGAAAAGTCACAGCACACCTCTCCTCAAAAATCCGCACAATTTGACGCCTCAATCAGGGGTCTGTTATGTCGGCGTGTATTTTTTAACAGATGATTACTATGGAGTTTTTAAAAGGAGTTTTTATAGAGTTTTTATAGAGTTATTTAGTATGGCACGAGGCCTGCGGCCTCGTGCCTATCGCCCACGGTTGCTAGGGTGCTGTAACTGGTTGCTATGGTGTGGCTATGAAGATTTTAGGCCATTACTTATTGGCTGCTTGATAAAATAAATCCTCTGAGGGAGAGAGAGAGGGCCTGACAGCAGGGCTGTCAGGCCCTTTTCTCTGGGTGTGTGTGAAAGTGACAGTTGGGATTTAAATTTCTGAAAATTCCGCAATGTTAAGTCAATGGGACTTTTTTGGCCGCTTTTTCGTCCGCTGTGCGAACATCGTACACCCGATTGCTTATAAAAATCATAGCACACCTCTCCTCAATGAGCCGGTCGATTTGACGCCTCACTCAGGGGTCTGTGACAAACGGTGCGGGACGAGTTACGCGCCGAACTTTTGTCCGGAATAATAAGAAGAAGAACTAGAATGTACATTTCCTGAAGAAAATGTGAAGTGGTGCTTGCAGTGGCAAAACTCGCCGCTCGGTTGCTAGAGTGTGGGACGTGATTGCATACGAGCCAACAACCATGTCTGTACGATGTTCTGGTGCAAAGATATGGCTTATTCATGTTGTTCAGGTGGTTGCTAGGGTGTTCTAGGGTATTTTGGGTGGTTGCTATGGTGATGCTAGGCAGTTGCTAGGGTATTTTGGGTGGTTGCTAGGACGTTGCTAGGTGGTTGCTAGGGTATTCTGGGTTGTTGCTTGGACGTTGCTAGGCGGTTGCTAGGGTATTCTGGGTGGATGCTAGGCGGTTGCTAGGGTGATGCTAGGTGGTTGCTAGTGTGTTCTGGGTGGTTGCTAGGGCGTTGCTAGGGTGTTCTGGGTGGTTGCTAGGGTGTTGCTAGGCAGTTCTGGGTGGTTGCTAGGTGGTTGCTAGGGTATTGTGGGTGGTTGCTAGGGTATTCTGGGTGGTTGCTAGGCGGTTGCTAGGGTGTTCTGGGTGGTTGTTAGGCCATTGCTAGGTGTTGCTAGGGTATCCTGGGTGGTTGCTAGGCGGTTGCTAGGGTGTTCTGGGTGGTTGCTAGGCGGTTGCTAGGGTGTTCTAGGTGGTTTCTAGGGTGTCGCTAGGCGGTTGCTATGGTATTCTGGGTAGTTGCTAGGCGGTTGCTAGGGTGTTTTGGGTGGTTGCTAGGGCGTTGCTAGGCAGTTGCTAGGGTATCCTGGGCGGTTGCTAGGCGGTTGCTAAGGTGTTCTGGGTGGTTGCTAGGTGGTTGCTAGGGTATCCTGGGTGGTTGCTAGGCGGTTGCTAAGGTGTTCTGGGTGGTTGCTAGGGTGTTGCTAGGGTAATCTGGGTGGTTGCTATGGTGTTACTAGGTGGTTGGTAGTTGTCAAAGATGGTTACTGTAGAGTTTGTAGCATTTTATTGGCATGATTTAGCACTTAGCTAATCAATATTAGCATGTAGCTATTCACTGCTAGCATGTGTAGCATGTAGCAAGTCCTGTTTGCTAGCATGAGTCAAAAGAGCCAACCCCCATCTCTATACGATGTTCTGATGCAGAGATATTGGTCTTGCAAAACGGTTGCTAGGGTACTATGTTTGGTTGCTAGGGAGTGGCTTGGCAGCTGCCAATCATTAAACTCCAAAGGCTTCTTGTCAGTATGAATGATATAAACCAACTCCCACGCCTTTGTGACATTCAGAATGGAAGATATCCCTGTCTGGATTTTGGTTGCTAAGGTGCTTGACAATGGTTGCTAGGGAGGGGTTAGGATGTGTTGAGGTGATTCAGGATGGGCTGTTTGCTGGCCCGAGTCAAATGAGCCCACCCTCATGTTTCTATGACACTTATATCCTGAGATATCCCTTTGATCTCTTTTAATGGAAGTCTGTGGAACTTGTTGCTAAGGAGCTCTAAATGGTTGCTAGGGCGTGGCTTGATAGTTTCACAATGATCCTGAGAGACTGATTGGTCATCTGAGTAAAATGAGCCCGCCCCCTTGTCTCTGTGACACTGTGATCCAGAGCTATGTTCAATACAAAATCCCAATGCAATTTACCATAGTAGGAAAAACACATGCATTTCATGGGCCGTCCTTCACCATAGTAAGTCAATGGGGACACTTTTGGGGCCTCTTGTGCCCCAGGGGTGCAACTTTTACCCCATGGTGAGGTATGTTCTTACAGAGCCTGCCAGCCTCTTCAAATGTGGTAAATTACAAGTTTCTGAGAAATCATTGGTCAGTGCTACGAGTCGTCAAAGTTTGTGGCAATGTTAAGTCTATGGGATTTTTTTTACCCAATGATTTGCCCCTGGGGCGAACACCGTACCCCCCATCGCTAAGAAAAGTCACAGCACACCTCTCCTCAATAATCCGCACAATTTGACGCCTCAATCAGGGGTCTGTTATGTCGGCGTGTATTTTTTAACAGATGATTACTATGGAGTTTTTAAAAGGAGTTTTTATAGAGTTTTTATAGAGTTATTTAGTATGGCACGAGGCCTGCGGCCTCGTGCCTATCGCCCACGGTTGCTAGGGTGCTGTAACTGGTTGCTATGGTGTGGCTATGAAGATTTTAGGCCATTACTTATTGGCTGCTTGATAAAATAAATCCTCTGAGGGAGAGAGAGAGGGCCTGACAGCAGGGCTGTCAGGCCCTTTTCTCTGGGTGTGTGTGAAAGTGACAGTTGGATTTGAATTTTTGAAAATTCCGCAATGTTAAGTCAATGGGACTTTTTTGGCCGCTTTTTCGTCCGCTGTGCGAACATCGTACACCCGATTGCTTATAAAAATCATAGCAACCGTCTCCTCAATGAGCCGGTCGATTTGACGCCTCACTCAGGGGTCTGTGACAAACGGTGCGGGACGAGTTACGCGCCGAACTTTTGTCCGGAATAATAAGAAGAATAACTAGAATGTACATTTCCTGAAGAAAATGTGAAGTGGTGCTTGCAGTGGCAAAACTCGCCGTTCGGTTGCTAGAGTGTGGTACATTATTGCATACGAGCCAACAATCATGTCTGTACGATGTTCTGGTGCTGAGATATGGCTTATTCATGTTGTTCAGGTGGTTGCTACGCGGTTGCTAGGGTGTTCTGGGTGGTTGCTAGGGTATTCTGGGTGGTTGCTAGGTGGTTGCTAGGGTGTTCTGGTTGGTTGCTGGGGTATTGTGGGTGGTTGCTAGGGTGTTCTGGGTGGTTGCTAGGCGTTTGCTAGGGTGTTCTAGGTGGTTTCTAGGGTGTCGCTAGTCGGTTGCTATGGTATTCTGGGTGGTTGCTAGGCGGTTGCTAGGGTGTTTTGGGTGGTTGCTAGGGCGTTGCTAGGCAGTTGCTAGGGTATCCTGGGTGGTTGCTAGGCGGTTGCTAGGGTAATCTGGGTGGTTGTTAGGGCGTTGCTAGGTGGTTGCTAGGGTATTCTGGGTGGTTGCTAGGCGGTTGCTAAGGTGTTCTGGGTGGTTACTAGGGCGTTGCTAGGCAGTTGCTAGGGTGTTCTGGGTGGTTGCTAGGGTAATCTGGGTGGTTTGCTAGGGCGTTGCTAGGTGGTTGCTAGGGTGTTCTGGGTGGTTGCTAGGCGGTTGCTAAGGTGTTTTGGGTTGTTGCTAGGGCGTTGCTAGGCAGTTGCTAGGGTGTTCTGGGTGGTTGCTAGGGTGTTGCTAGGGTAATCTGGGTCGTTGCTATGGTGTTACTAGGTGGTTGGTAGTTGTCAAAGATGGTTCCTATGGAGTTTGTAGCATTTTATTGGCATGATTTAGCACTTAGCTAATCAATATTAGCATGTAGCTATTCACTGCTAGCATGTGTAGCATGTTGGAAGTGCTGTTTGCTAGCATGAGTCAAAAGAGCCAACCCCCATGTCTCTACGATGTTCTGATGCAGAGATATAGGTCTTGCTAAATGGTTGCTAGGGTACTCTGTTTAGTTGCTAGGGAGTGGCTTGGCAGCTGCCAATGATGGATCTCCAAAGGCTGCCTGTCAGTGTGAATGATATAAACCAATCCCCATCTCTATACGATGTTCTGATGCAGAGATATAGCTCTTGCAATATGGTTGCCAGGGTACTCTGTTTGGTTGCTAGGGAGTGGCTTGGCAGCTGCCAATGATGCATCTCCAAACGCTGCTTGTCAGTATGAATGATATAAACCAACTCCCACGCCTTTGTGACATTCAGAATGGAAGATATCCCTGTCTGGATTTTGGTTGCTAAGGTGCTTGATAATGGTTGCTAGGGCGTGGCCAGTAAGTGTTGAGGTGATTCAGGATTGGCTGTTCGCTGCCCCGAGTCAAACGAGCCCACCCTCATGTTTCTATGACACTTCTATCCGGAGATATCCTTTTGATCTCTTTCAATGGAAGTCTATGGAACTTGTTGCTAAGGTGCATTAAATGGTTGCTAGGGCGTGGCTTAATAACTTCACAATGATCCTGAGAGACTGATTTGTCGTCTGAGTAAAATGAGCCCGCCCCCTTGTCTCTATGACACTGTGATCCAGAGCTATGTTCAATACAAAATCCCTATGCAATTTACCATAGTAGGAGAAACGCATGTGTTTCATGGGACGGCCTTCGCCATAGTAAGTCAATGGGGAAACTTTGGGGGCCTCTTGTCCCCCAGGGGTGCAACTTTTACCCCATGGTGAGGTATGTTCTTACAGAGCCTGCCAGCCTCTTCAAATGTGGTAAATTACAAGTTTCTGAGAAATCATCGGTCAGTGCTACGAGTCGTCAAAGTTTGTGGCAATGTTAAGTCTATGGGATTTTTTTTACCCAATTATTTGCCCCTGGGGCGAACACCGTACCCCCTATCGCTAAGAAAAGTCACAGCACACCTCTCCTCAATAATCCGCACAATTTGACGCCTCAATCAGGGGTCTGTTATGTCGGCGTGTATTTTTTAACAGATGATTACTATGGAGTTTTTAAAAGGAGTTTTTATAGAGTTTTTATAGAGTTATTTAGTATGGCACGAGGCCTGCGGCCTTGTGCCTATCGCCCACGGTTGCTAGGGTGCTGTAACTGGTTGCTATGGTGTGGCTATGAAGATTTTAGGCCATTACTTATTGGCTGCTTGATAAAATAAATCCTCTGAGGGAGAGAGAGAGGGCCTGACAGCAGGGCTGTCAGGCCCTTTTCTCTGGGTGTGTGTGAAAGTGACAGTTGGGATTTAAATTTCTGAAAATTCCGCAATGTTAAGTCAATGGGACTTTTTTGGCCGCTTTTTCGTCCGCTGTGCGAACATCGTACACCCGATTGCTTATAAAAATCATAGCACACCTCTCCTCAATGAGCCGGTCGATTTGACGCCTCACTCAGGGGTCTGTGACAAACGGTGCGGGACGAGTTACGCGCCGAACTTTTGTCCGGAATAATAAGAAGAAGAAGAATAATAAGTATGAGCAATAACAATACTGTTGCTTTGCCATAGGCAAGCACCATTAATAAGTATGAGCAATAACACTAGTGTTGCCTTGCTTTCAGCAAGCACCACTAATAACTAGAATGTACATTTCCTGAAGAAAATGTGAAGTGGTGCTTGCAGTGGCAAAACTCGCCACTCGGTTGCTAGAGTGTGGTACGTGATTGCATACGAGCCAACAAACATGTCTGTACGATGTTCTGGTGCTGAGATATGGCTTATTCATGTTGATCAGGTGGTTGCTAGGGTGTTCTGAGTGGTTGCTAGGCGGTTGCAAGGGTTTTATGGGTGGTTGCTAGGCAGTTGCTAGTGTATTCTGGGTGGTTGCTAGGGTGTTGCTAGGTGGTTGCTAGGCTGTTCTGGGTGGTTGCTAGGTGGTTGCTAGGGTGTTTCTGGGTGGTTGCTAGGGTATTCTGGGTGGTTGCTAGGGCGTTGCTAGGCGGTTGCTAGGTTATTCTGGTGGTTGCTAGGGTGTTGCTAGGTGGTTGCTAGGGTGTTCTGGGTGGTTGCTAGGGTATTCTGGGTGGTTGCTAGGGCGTTGCTGGGTGGTTGCTAGTGTATTCTGGGTGGTTGCTAGGGTGTTGCTAGGTGGTTGCTATGGTATTCTGGGTGGTTGCTATGGTGTTGCTAGGTGGTTGCTAAGGTATTCTGGATGGTTGCTAGGGTGTTGCTAGGTGGTTGCTAGGGTGTTCTGGGTGGTTGCTATGGTATTCTGGGTGGTTGCTAGGGCCTTGCTAGGTGGTTGCTAGTGTATTCTGGGTGGTTGCTAGGGCGTTGCTAGGCAGTTGCTAGGGTGTTCTGGGTGGTTGCTAGGGTGTTGCTAGGGTAATCTGGGTGGTTGCTATGGTGTTACTAGGTGGTTGGTAGTTGTCAAAGATGGTTACTATGGAGTTTGTAGCATTTTATTGGCACGATTTAGCACTTAGCTAAGCAATATTAGCATGTAGCTATTCACTGCTAGCATTAGTAGCATGTAGCAAGTCCAGTTTGCTAGCATGAGTCAAAAGAGCCAACCCCCATCTCTATACGATTTTCTGATGCAGAGATATAGGTCTTGCAAAACGGTTGCTAGGGTACTCTGTTTGGTTGCTAGGGAGTGTTTTGGCAGCTGCCAATCATGAAGCTCCAAAGTCAATGTGAATGTATAAACCAACCCCCATCTCTATACGATGTTTTGATGCAGAGATATAGGTCTTGCAAAATGGTTGCTAGGGTACTCTGTTTGGTTGCTAGGGAGTGTCTTGGCAGCTGCCAATCATGAAACTCCAAAGGCTTTTTGTAAGTATGAATGATATAAACCAACTCCCATGCCTCTGTGACATTCAGAATGGAAGATATCCCTCTTTGGATTTTGGTTGCTAAGGTGCTCAACAATGGTTGCTAGGGCGTGGCCAGTAAGTGTTGAGGTGATTCAGGATTGGCTGTTTGCTGGCCCGAGTCAAACGAGACCACCCTTGTATTTCTATGACACTTCTATCCGGAGATACCCATTTAATCTCTTTCATTGGAAGTCTATGGGAGTTGTTGCTAAGGTGCTCTAATTGGTTGCTAGGGCGTGGCTTGATAGTTTCAAAATGATCCTGAGAGACTGATTGGTCATCTGTGTAAAATGAGCCCGCCCCCTTGTCTCTGTGACACTGTGATCCAGAGCTATGTTCAATACAAAATACCAATGCAATTTACCATAGTAGGAAAAACACATGCATTTCATGGGCCGTCCTTCACCATAGTAAGTCAATGGGGAACTTTGGGGGCCTCTTGCCCCCCAGGGGTGCAACTTTTACCCCATTGTGAGGTATGTTCTTACAGAGCCTGCCAGCCTCTTCAAATGTGGTAAATTACAAGTTTCTGAGAAATCAACTGTCAGTCCTACGAGTCGTCAAAGTTTGTGGCAATGTTAAGTCTATGGGATTTTTTTTACCCAATGATTTGCCCCTGGGGCGAACACCGTACCCCCCATCGCTAAGAAAAGTCACAGCACACCTCTCCTCAAAAATCCGCACAATTTGACGCCTCAATCAAGGGTCTGTTATGTCGGCGTGTATTTTTTAACAGATGATTACTATGGAGTTTTTAAAAGGAGTTTTTATAGAGTTTTTATAGAGTTATTTAGTATGGCACGAGGCCTGCGGCCTCGTGCCTATCGCCCACGGTTGCTAGGGTGCTGTAACTGGTTGCTATGGTGTGGCTATGAAGATTTTAGGCCATTACTTATTGGCTGCTTGATAAAATAAATCCTCTGAGGGAGAGAGAGAGGGCCTGACAGCAGGGCTGTCAGGCCCTTTTCTCTGGGTGTGTGTGAAAGTGACAGTTGGGATTTAAATTTCTGAAAATTCCGCAATGTTAAGTCAATGGGACTTTTTTGGCCGCTTTTTCGTCCGCTGTGCGAACATCGTACACCCGATTGCTTATAAAAATCATAGCACACCTCTCCTCAATGAGCCGGTCGATTTGACGCCTCACTCAGGGGTCTGTGACAAACGGTGCGGGACGAGTTACGCGCCGAACTTTTGTCCGGAATAATAAGAAGAAGAAGAATAATAAGTATGAGCAATAACACTAGTGTTGCCTTGCTTTCAGCAAGCACCACTAACTAGAATGTACATTTCCTGAAGAAAATGTGAAGTGGTGCTTGCAGTGGCAAAAAACACCACCCGGTTGCTAGGGTGTTCTTGGAGTTTGCTATGATGATGCAAGGCAGTTGCTAGGGTGTTCTGGGTGGTTGCTAGGCAGTTGCTAGGGTATTCTGGGTGGTTGCTAGGTGGTTGCTAGGGTTTTTCTAGGTCGTTGCTAGGGTATTCTGGGTGGTTGCTAAGCGGTTGCTAGGGTGTTCTGGGTGGTTGCTAGGGCGTTGCTAGGTGGTTGCTAGGGTGTTCTGGTTGGTTGCTAGGCGGATGCTAAGGTGTTGTAGGTGGTTGTTAGGGCGTTGCTAGGTGGTTGCTAGGGTGTTCTGGGTGGTTGCCAGGGTATTCTGGGTGGTTTCTAGGGCGTTGCTAGGTGGTTGCTAGGGTGTTCTGGTTGGTTGCTAGGGTGTTCTGGGTGGTTGCTAGGCGGTTGCTAGGGTGTTCTAGGTGGTTTCTAGGGTGTCGCTAGTCGGTTGCTATGGTATTCTGGGTGGTTGCTAGGCGGTTGCTAGGGTGTTTTGGGTGGTTGCTAGGGCGTTGCTAGGCAGTTGCTAGGGTATCCTGGGTGGTTGCTAGGCGGTTGCTAGGGTAATCTGGGTGATTGTTAGGGCGTTGCTAGGTGGTTGCTAGGGTATTCTGGGTGGTTGCTAGGCGGTTGCTAAGGTGTTCTGGGTGGTTGCTAGGGCGTTGCTAGGCAGTTGCTAGGGTGTTCTGGGTGGTTGCTAGGGTGTTGCTAGGGTAATATGGGTGGTTGCTAGGGCGTTGCTAGGTGGTTGCTAGGGTGTTCTGGGTGGTTGCTAGGCGGTTGCTAAGGTGTTTTGGGTTGTTGCTAGGGCGTTGCTAGGCAGTTGCTAGGGTGTTCTGGGTGGTTGCTAGGGTGTTGCTAGGGTAATCTGGGTCGTTGCTATGGTGTTACTAGGTGGTTGGTAGTTGTCAAAGATGGTTCCTATGGAGTTTGTAGCATTTTATTGGCATGATTTAGCACTTAGCTAATCAATATTAGCATGTAGCTATTCACTGCTAGCATGTGTAGCATGTTGGAAGTGTTGTTTGCTAGCATGAGTCAAAAGAGCCAACCCCCATGTCTCTACGATGTTCTGATGCAGAGATATAGGTCTTGTTAAATGGTTGCTAGGGTACTCTGTTTAGTTGCTAGGGAGTGGCTTGGCAGCTGCCAATGATGGATCTCCAAAGGCTGCCTGTCAGTGTGAATGATATAAACCAATCCCCATCTCTATACGATGTTCTGATGCAGAGATATAGCTCTTGCAATATGGTCGCTAAGGTACTCTATTTGGTTGCTAGGGAGTGGCTTGGCAGCTGCCAATGATGATTCTCCAAATGCTGCTTGTCACAATGAATACTATAAACCAACTCCCATGCCTCTGTGACATTCAGAATGGAAGATATCCCTCTTTGGATTTTGGTTGCTAAGGCGCTCAACAATGGTCGCTAGGGATGGGCCAGGAAGTGTTGAGGTGATTCAGGATTGGCTGTTTGCTGGCCCGAGTCAAACGAGACCACCCTTGTATTTCTATGACACTTCTATCCGGAGATACCCATTTAATCTCTTTCATTGGAAGTCTATGGGAGTTGTTGCTAAGGTGCTCTAATTGTTTGCTAGGGCGTGGCTTGATAGTTTCAAAATGATCCTGAGAGACTGATTGGTCATCTGTGTAAAATGAGCCCGCCCCCTTGTCTCTGTGACACTGTGATCCAGAGCTATGTTCAATACAAAATACCAATGCAATTTACCATAGTAGGAAAAACACATGCATTTCATGGGCCGTCCTTCACCATAGTAAGTCAATGGGGAACTTTGGGGGCCTCTTGCCCCCCAGGGGTGCAACTTTTACCCCATTGTGAGGTATGTTCTTACAGAGCCTGCCAGCCTCTTCAAATGTGGTAAATTACAAGTTTCTGAGAAATCAACTGCCAGTGCTACGAGTCGTCAAAGTTTGTGGCAATGTTAAGTCTATGGGATTTTTTTTACCCAATGATTTGCCCCTGGGGCGAACACCGTACCCCCCATCGCTAAGAAAAGTCACAGCACACCTCTCCTCAAAAATCCGCACAATTTGACGCCTCAATCAGGGGTCTGTTATGTCGGCGTGTATTTTTTAACAGATGATTACTATGGAGTTTTTAAAAGGAGTTTTTATAGAGTTTTTATAGAGTTATTTAGTATGGCACGAGGCCTGCGGCCTCGTGCCTATCGCCCACGGTTGCTAGGGTGCTGTAACTGGTTGCTATGGTGTGGCTATGAAGATTTTAGGCCATTACTTATTGGCTGCTTGATAAAATAAATCCTCTGAGGGAGAGAGAGAGGGCCTGACAGCAGGGCTGTCAGGCCCTTTTCTCTGGGTGTGTGTGAAAGTGACAGTTGGGATTTAAATTTCTGAAAATTCCGCAATGTTAAGTCAATGGGACTTTTTTGGCCGCTTTTTCGTCCGCTGTGCGAACATCGTACACCCGATTGCTTATAAAAATCATAGCACACCTCTCCTCAATGAGCCGGTCGATTTGACGCCTCACTCAGGGGTCTGTGACAAACGGTGCGGGACGAGTTACGCGCCGAACTTTTGTCCGGAATAATAAGAAGAAGAACTAGAATGTACATTTCCTGAAGAAAATGTGAAGTGGTGCTTGCAGTGGCAAAACTCGCCGCTCGGTTGCTAGGATAGTTGTTAATACAATGTTGTACATGATTGCATACAAGCCAACAACCGTGTCTTTACGATTTTGTGGAGCTGAAATATGGCTTCTATATGTTGCAATATGGTTGTTAGGTAGCTTTAAATGGTTGCTAAGGTGTGGTTGCACAGTTACCATGATGATATTTACAGACTGGTTTCCCAACCGAAACAAACAAACACACCCCCATGTCTAAACGATGTTCTGGTGCTGAGATATAGCTCATTCATGTGTTTGTACGGTTGCTAGGGTACTCCAAATGGTTGCTAAGGTTGGTTTATACAGTTTATGTGGTAATATTTAAAGAGTATTTGCAAGTCTGGGTCAAAAAATGCGCAACTCTGTGTTTTTACAATGTTTTGTTGCTGAGATATAGCTTGTAAATGCTGTTGAATGGTTGCTAGGTGCCTGTAACTGGTTGCTAGGGCATGACTATGAAGTTGTTATATCACTACTCGTTGGCTGCTTGATAGGACGATTCAAAAGAGCCCAACCCCAAGACTCTATGACCTTCTGAGCCAAAGATATGATTTTACAAATTTTGTGCCAATGTTAAGTCAATGGGACATTTTTCTGCTAATTTTTCGCCCGCCAGACGAACATCGTAGACCCAATTGCTTATAAAAGTCATAGCACACCTCTCCTCTATGAACCGGTCGATTTGACATCTCATTCATGGGTGTACGACAAAAGGTGTGGGAGGAGTTGCGTGCCGAAGTTTTGTCTAGGTGAATAGTAATCACAATACTAGAATGTACATTTCCTGAAGAAAATGTGAAGTGGTGCTTGCAGTGGCAAAAAACACCACCCGGTTGCTAGGGTGTTCTTGTAGTTTGCTATGATGATGCAAGGCAGTTGCTAGGGTGTTCTGGGTGGTTGCTAGGCAGTTGCTAGGGTATTCTGGGTGGTTGCTAGGTGGTTGCTAGGGTTTTTCTAGGTCGTTGCTAGGGTATTCTGGGTGTTTGCTAAGCGGTTGCTAGGGTGTTCTGGGTGGTTGCTAGGGCGTTGCTAGGTGGTTGCTAGGGTGTTCTGGTTGGTTGCTAGGCGGATGCTAAGGTGTTGTAGGTGGTTGTTAGGGCGTTGCTAGGTGGTTGCTAGGGTGTTCTGGGTGGTTGCTAGGGTATTGTGGGTGGTTGCTAGGGCGTTGCTAGGTGGTTGCTAGGGTGTTCTGGTTGGTTGCTGGGGTATTGTGGGTGGTTGCTAGGGTGTTCTGGGTGGTTGCTAGGCGGTTGCTAGGGTGTTCTAGGTGGTTTCTAGGGTGTCGCTAGTCGGTTGCTATGGTATTCTGGGTGGTTGCTAGGCGGTTGCTAGGGTGTTTTGGGTGGTTGCTAGGGCGTTGCTAGGCAGTTGCTAGGGTATCCTGGGTGGTTGCTAGGCGGTTGCTAGGGTAATCTGGGTGATTGTTAGGGCGTTGCTAGGTGGTTGCTAGGGTATTCTGGGTGGTTGCTAGGCGGTTGCTAAGGTGTTCTGGGTGGTTGCTAGGGCGTTGCTAGGCAGTTGCTAGGGTGTTCTGGGTGGTTGCTAGGGTGTTGCTAGGGTAATCTGGGTGGTTGCTAGGGCGTTGCTAGGTGGTTGCTAGGGTGTTCTGGGTGGTTGCTAGGCGGTTGCTAAGGTGTTTTGGGTTGTTGCTAGGGCGTTGCTAGGCAGTTGCTAGGGTGTTCTGGGTGGTTGCTAGGGTGTTGCTAGGGTAATCTGGGTCGTTGCTATGGTGTTACTAGGTGGTTGGTAGTTGTCAAAGATGGTTCCTATGGAGTTTGTAGCATTTTATTGGCATGATTTAGCACTTAGCTAATCAATATTAGCATGTAGCTATTCACTGCTAGCATGTGTAGCATGTTGGAAGTGTTGTTTGCTAGCATGAGTCAAAAGAGCCAACCCCCATGTCTCTACGATGTTCTGATGCAGAGATATAGGTCTTGTTAAATGGTTGCTAGGGTACTCTGTTTAGTTGCTAGGGAGTGGCTTGGCAGCTGCCAATGATGGATCTCCAAAGGCTGCCTGTCAGTGTGAATGATATAAACCAATCCCCATCTCTATACGATGTTCTGATGCAGAGATATAGCTCTTGCAATATGGTCGCTAAGGTACTCTATTTGGTTGCTAGGGAGTGGCTTGGCAGCTGCCAATGATGATTCTCCAAATGCTGCTTGTCACAATGAATACTATAAACCAACTCCCATGCCTCTGTGACATTCAGAATGGAAGATATCCCTCTTTGGATTTTGGTTGCTAAGGCGCTCAACAATGGTCGCTAGGGATGGGCCAGGAAGTGTTGAGGTGATTCAGGATTGGCTGTTTGCTGGCCCGAGTCAAACGAGACCACCCTTGTATTTCTATGACACTTCTATCCGGAGATACCCATTTAATCTCTTTCATTGGAAATCTATGGGAGTTGTTGCTAAGGTGCTCTAATTGTTTGCTAGGGCGTGGCTTGATAGTTTCAAAATGATCCTGAGAGACTGATTGGTCATCTGTGTAAAATGAGCCCGCCCCCTTGTCTCTGTGACACTGAATGATATAAACCAACTCCCACGCCTCTGTGACATTCAGAATGGAAGATATCCCTCTGTAGAATTTGGTTGCTAAGCAGCTCGACAATGGTTGCTAGGGAGGTGCTAGGAAGTGTTGAGGTGATTCATGATTGGCTGTTCGCTGCCCCGAGTCAAACGAGACCACCCTCGTGTTTCTATGACACTTCTATCCGGAGATATCCTTTTGATCTCTTTCAATGGAAGTCTATGGAACTTGTTGCTAAGGTGCATTAAATGGTTACTAGGGCGTGGCTTAATAACTTCACAATGATCCTGAGAGACTGATTTGTCGTCTGAGTAAAATGAGCCCGCCCACTTGTCTCTATGACACTGTGATCCAGAGCTATGTTCACTACAAAATCCCTATGCAATTTACCATAGTAGGAGAAACGCATGTGTTTCATGGGACGGCCTTCGCCATAGTAAGTCAATGGGGAAACTTTGGGGGCCTCTTGTCCCCCAGGGGTGCAACTTTTACCCCATGGTGAGGTATGTGCTTACAGAGCCTGCCAGCCTCTTCAAATGTGGTAAATTACAAGTTTCTGAGAAATCATTGGTCAGTGCTACGAGTCGTCAAAGTTTGTGGCAATGTTAAGTCTATGGGATTTTTTTTACCCAATGATTTGCCCCTGGGGCGAACACCGTACCCCCCATCGCTAAGAAAAGTCACAGCACACCTCTCCTCAATAATCCGCACAATTTGACGCCTCAATCAGGGGTCTGTTATGTCGGCGTGTATTTTTTAACAGATGATTACTATGGAGTTTTTAAAAGGAGTTTTTATAGAGTTTTTATAGAGTTATTTAGTATGGCACGAGGCCTGCGGCCTCGTGCCTATCGCCCACGGTTGCTAGGGTGCTGTAACTGGTTGCTATGGTGTGGCTATGAAGATTTTAGGCCATTACTTATTGGCTGCTTGATAAAATAAATCCTCTGAGGGAGAGAGAGAGGGCCTGACAGCAGGGCTGTCAGGCCCTTTTCTCTGGGTGTGTGTGAAAGTGACAGTTGGATTTGAATTTCTGAAAATTCCGCAATGTTAAGTCAATGGGACTTTTTTGGCCGCTTTTTCGTCCGCTGTGCGAACATCGTACACCCGATTGCTTATAAAAATCATAGCACACCTCTCCTCAATGAGCCGGTCGATTTGACGCCTCACTCAGGGGTCTGTGACAAACGGTGCGGGACGAGTTACGCGCCAAACTTTTGTCCGGAATAATAAGAAGAATAAGAAGAATAATAAGTATGAGCAATAACAATACTGTTGCTTTGCCATAGGCAAGCACCATTAACTAGAATGTACATTTCCTGAAGAAAATGTGAAGTGGTGCTTGCAGTGGCAAAACTCGCCGCTCGGTTGCTAGAGTGTGGGACGTGATTGCATACGAGCCAACAACCATGTCTGTACGATGTTCTGGTGCAAAGATATGGCTTATTCATGTTGTTCAGGTGGTTGCTAGGGTGTTCTAGGGTATTTTGGGTGGTTGCTATGGTGATGCTAGGCAGTTGCTAGGGTATTTTGGGTGGTTGCTAGGACGTTGCTAGGTGGTTGCTAGGGTATTCTGGGTTGTTGCTTGGACGTTGCTAGGCGGTTGCTAGGGTATTCTGGGTGGATGCTAGGCGGTTGCTAGGGTGATGCTAGGTGGTTGCTAGTGTGTTCTGGGTGGTTGCTAGGGCGTTGCTAGGGTGTTCTGGGTGGTTGCTAGGGTGTTGCTAGGCAGTTCTGGGTGGTTGCTAGGTGGTTGCTAGGGTATTGTGGGTGGTTGCTAGGGTATTCTGGGTGGTTGCTAGGCGGTTGCTAGGGTGTTCTGGGTGGTTGTTAGGCCATTGCTAGGTGTTGCTAGGGTATCCTGGGTGGTTGCTAGGCGGTTGCTAGGGTGTTCTGGGTGGTTGCTAGGCGGTTGCTAGGGTGTTCTAGGTGGTTTCTAGGGTGTCGCTAGGCGGTTGCTATGGTATTCTGGGTAGTTGCTAGGCGGTTGCTAGGGTGTTTTGGGTGGTTGCTAGGGCGTTGCTAGGCAGTTGCTAGGGTATCCTGGGCGGTTGCTAGGCGGTTGCTAAGGTGTTCTGGGTGGTTGCTAGGTGGTTGCTAGGGTATCCTGGGTGGTTGCTAGGCGGTTGCTAAGGTGTTCTGGGTGGTTGCTAGGGTGTTGCTAGGGTAATCTGGGTGGTTGCTATGGTGTTACTAGGTGGTTGGTAGTTGTCAAAGATGGTTACTGTAGAGTTTGTAGCATTTTATTGGCATGATTTAGCACTTAGCTAATCAATATTAGCATGTAGCTATTCACTGCTAGCATGTGTAGCATGTAGCAAGTCCTGTTTGCTAGCATGAGTCAAAAGAGCCAACCCCCATCTCTATACGATGTTCTGATGCAGAGATATTGGTCTTGCAAAACGGTTGCTAGGGTACTATGTTTGGTTGCTAGGGAGTGGCTTGGCAGCTGCCAATCATTAAACTCCAAAGGCTTCTTGTCAGTATGAATGATATAAACCAACTCCCACGCCTTTGTGACATTCAGAATGGAAGATATCCCTGTCTGGATTTTGGTTGCTAAGGTGCTTGACAATGGTTGCTAGGGAGGGGTTAGGATGTGTTGAGGTGATTCAGGATGGGCTGTTTGCTGGCCCGAGTCAAATGAGCCCACCCTCATGTTTCTATGACACTTATATCCTGAGATATCCCTTTGATCTCTTTTAATGGAAGTCTGTGGAACTTGTTGCTAAGGAGCTCTAAATGGTTGCTAGGGCGTGGCTTGATAGTTTCACAATGATCCTGAGAGACTGATTGGTCATCTGAGTAAAATGAGCCCGCCCCCTTGTCTCTGTGACACTGTGATCCAGAGCTATGTTCAATACAAAATCCCAATGCAATTTACCATAGTAGGAAAAACACATGCATTTCATGGGCCGTCCTTCACCATAGTAAGTCAATGGGGACACTTTTGGGGCCTCTTGTGCCCCAGGGGTGCAACTTTTACCCCATGGTGAGGTATGTTCTTACAGAGCCTGCCAGCCTCTTCAAATGTGGTAAATTACAAGTTTCTGAGAAATCATTGGTCAGTGCTACGAGTCGTCAAAGTTTGTGGCAATGTTAAGTCTATGGGATTTTTTTTACCCAATGATTTGCCCCTGGGGCGAACACCGTACCCCCCATCGCTAAGAAAAGTCACAGCACACCTCTCCTCAATAATCCGCACAATTTGACGCCTCAATCAGGGGTCTGTTATGTCGGCGTGTATTTTTTAACAGATGATTACTATGGAGTTTTTAAAAGGAGTTTTTATAGAGTTTTTATAGAGTTATTTAGTATGGCACGAGGCCTGCGGCCTCGTGCCTATCGCCCACGGTTGCTAGGGTGCTGTAACTGGTTGCTATGGTGTGGCTATGAAGATTTTAGGCCATTACTTATTGGCTGCTTGATAAAATAAATCCTCTGAGGGAGAGAGAGAGGGCCTGACAGCAGGGCTGTCAGGCCCTTTTCTCTGGGTGTGTGTGAAAGTGACAGTTGGATTTGAATTTTTGAAAATTCCGCAATGTTAAGTCAATGGGACTTTTTTGGCCGCTTTTTCGTCCGCTGTGCGAACATCGTACACCCGATTGCTTATAAAAATCATAGCAACCGTCTCCTCAATGAGCCGGTCGATTTGACGCCTCACTCAGGGGTCTGTGACAAACGGTGCGGGACGAGTTACGCGCCGAACTTTTGTCCGGAATAATAAGAAGAATAACTAGAATGTACATTTCCTGAAGAAAATGTGAAGTGGTGCTTGCAGTGGCAAAACTCGCCGTTCGGTTGCTAGAGTGTGGTACATTATTGCATACGAGCCAACAATCATGTCTGTACGATGTTCTGGTGCTGAGATATGGCTTATTCATGTTGTTCAGGTGGTTGCTACGCGGTTGCTAGGGTGTTCTGGGTGGTTGCTAGGGTATTCTGGGTGGTTGCTAGGTGGTTGCTAGGGTGTTCTGGTTGGTTGCTGGGGTATTGTGGGTGGTTGCTAGGGTGTTCTGGGTGGTTGCTAGGCGTTTGCTAGGGTGTTCTAGGTGGTTTCTAGGGTGTCGCTAGTCGGTTGCTATGGTATTCTGGGTGGTTGCTAGGCGGTTGCTAGGGTGTTTTGGGTGGTTGCTAGGGCGTTGCTAGGCAGTTGCTAGGGTATCCTGGGTGGTTGCTAGGCGGTTGCTAGGGTAATCTGGGTGGTTGTTAGGGCGTTGCTAGGTGGTTGCTAGGGTATTCTGGGTGGTTGCTAGGCGGTTGCTAAGGTGTTCTGGGTGGTTACTAGGGCGTTGCTAGGCAGTTGCTAGGGTGTTCTGGGTGGTTGCTAGGGTAATCTGGGTGGTTTGCTAGGGCGTTGCTAGGTGGTTGATAGGGTGTTCTGGGTGGTTGCTAGGCGGTTGCTAAGGTGTTTTGGGTTGTTGCTAGGGCGTTGCTAGGCAGTTGCTAGGGTGTTCTGGGTGGTTGCTAGGGTGTTGCTAGGGTAATCTGGGTCGTTGCTATGGTGTTACTAGGTGGTTGGTAGTTGTCAAAGATGGTTCCTATGGAGTTTGTAGCATTTTATTGGCATGATTTAGCACTTAGCTAATCAATATTAGCATGTAGCTATTCACTGCTAGCATGTGTAGCATGTTGGAAGTGCTGTTTGCTAGCATGAGTCAAAAGAGCCAACCCCCATGTCTCTACGATGTTCTGATGCAGAGATATAGGTCTTGCTAAATGGTTGCTAGGGTACTCTGTTTAGTTGCTAGGGAGTGGCTTGGCAGCTGCCAATGATGGATCTCCAAAGGCTGCCTGTCAGTGTGAATGATATAAACCAATCCCCATCTCTATACGATGTTCTGATGCAGAGATATAGCTCTTGCAATATGGTTGCCAGGGTACTCTGTTTGGTTGCTAGGGAGTGGCTTGGCAGCTGCCAATGATGCATCTCCAAACGCTGCTTGTCAGTATGAATGATATAAACCAACTCCCACGCCTTTGTGACATTCAGAATGGAAGATATCCCTGTCTGGATTTTGGTTGCTAAGGTGCTTGATAATGGTTGCTAGGGCGTGGCCAGTAAGTGTTGAGGTGATTCAGGATTGGCTGTTCGCTGCCCCGAGTCAAACGAGCCCACCCTCATGTTTCTATGACACTTCTATCCGGAGATATCCTTTTGATCTCTTTCAATGGAAGTCTATGGAACTTGTTGCTAAGGTGCATTAAATGGTTGCTAGGGCGTGGCTTAATAACTTCACAATGATCCTGAGAGACTGATTTGTCGTCTGAGTAAAATGAGCCCGCCCCCTTGTCTCTATGACACTGTGATCCAGAGCTATGTTCAATACAAAATCCCTATGCAATTTACCATAGTAGGAGAAACGCATGTGTTTCATGGGACGGCCTTCGCCATAGTAAGTCAATGGGGAAACTTTGGGGGCCTCTTGTCCCCCAGGGGTGCAACTTTTACCCCATGGTGAGGTATGTTCTTACAGAGCCTGCCAGCCTCTTCAAATGTGGTAAATTACAAGTTTCTGAGAAATCATCGGTCAGTGCTACGAGTCGTCAAAGTTTGTGGCAATGTTAAGTCTATGGGATTTTTTTTACCCAATTATTTGCCCCTGGGGCGAACACCGTACCCCCTATCGCTAAGAAAAGTCACAGCACACCTCTCCTCAATAATCCGCACAATTTGACGCCTCAATCAGGGGTCTGTTATGTCGGCGTGTATTTTTTAACAGATGATTACTATGGAGTTTTTAAAAGGAGTTTTTATAGAGTTTTTATAGAGTTATTTAGTATGGCACGAGGCCTGCGGCCTTGTGCCTATCGCCCACGGTTGCTAGGGTGCTGTAACTGGTTGCTATGGTGTGGCTATGAAGATTTTAGGCCATTACTTATTGGCTGCTTGATAAAATAAATCCTCTGAGGGAGAGAGAGAGGGCCTGACAGCAGGGCTGTCAGGCCCTTTTCTCTGGGTGTGTGTGAAAGTGACAGTTGGGATTTAAATTTCTGAAAATTCCGCAATGTTAAGTCAATGGGACTTTTTTGGCCGCTTTTTCGTCCGCTGTGCGAACATCGTACACCCGATTGCTTATAAAAATCATAGCACACCTCTCCTCAATGAGCCGGTCGATTTGACGCCTCACTCAGGGGTCTGTGACAAACGGTGCGGGACGAGTTACGCGCCGAACTTTTGTCCGGAATAATAAGAAGAAGAAGAATAATAAGTATGAGCAATAACAATACTGTTGCTTTGCCATAGGCAAGCACCATTAATAAGTATGAGCAATAACACTAGTGTTGCCTTGCTTTCAGCAAGCACCACTAATAACTAGAATGTACATTTCCTGAAGAAAATGTGAAGTGGTGCTTGCAGTGGCAAAACTCGCCACTCGGTTGCTAGAGTGTGGTACGTGATTGCATACGAGCCAACAAACATGTCTGTACGATGTTCTGGTGCTGAGATATGGCTTATTCATGTTGATCAGGTGGTTGCTAGGGTGTTCTGAGTGGTTGCTAGGCGGTTGCAAGGGTTTTATGGGTGGTTGCTAGGCAGTTGCTAGTGTATTCTGGGTGGTTGCTAGGGTGTTGCTAGGTGGTTGCTAGGCTGTTCTGGGTGGTTGCTAGGTGGTTGCTAGGGTGTTTCTGGGTGGTTGCTAGGGTATTCTGGGTGGTTGCTAGGGCGTTGCTAGGCGGTTGCTAGGTTATTCTGGTGGTTGCTAGGGTGTTGCTAGGTGGTTGCTAGGGTGTTCTGGGTGGTTGCTAGGGTATTCTGGGTGGTTGCTAGGGCGTTGCTGGGTGGTTGCTAGTGTATTCTGGGTGGTTGCTAGGGTGTTGCTAGGTGGTTGCTATGGTATTCTGGGTGGTTGCTATGGTGTTGCTAGGTGGTTGCTAAGGTATTCTGGATGGTTGCTAGGGTGTTGCTAGGTGGTTGCTAGGGTGTTCTGGGTGGTTGCTATGGTATTCTGGGTGGTTGCTAGGGCCTTGCTAGGTGGTTGCTAGTGTATTCTGGGTGGTTGCTAGGGCGTTGCTAGGCAGTTGCTAGGGTGTTCTGGGTGGTTGCTAGGGTGTTGCTAGGGTAATCTGGGTGGTTGCTATGGTGTTACTAGGTGGTTGGTAGTTGTCAAAGATGGTTACTATGGAGTTTGTAGCATTTTATTGGCACGATTTAGCACTTAGCTAAGCAATATTAGCATGTAGCTATTCACTGCTAGCATTAGTAGCATGTAGCAAGTCCAGTTTGCTAGCATGAGTCAAAAGAGCCAACCCCCATCTCTATACGATTTTCTGATGCAGAGATATAGGTCTTGCAAAACGGTTGCTAGGGTACTCTGTTTGGTTGCTAGGGAGTGTTTTGGCAGCTGCCAATCATGAAGCTCCAAAGTCAATGTGAATGTATAAAGCAACCCCCATCTCTATACGATGTTTTGATGCAGAGATATAGGTCTTGCAAAATGGTTGCTAGGGTACTCTGTTTGGTTGCTAGGGAGTGTCTTGGCAGCTGCCAATCATGAAACTCCAAAGGCTTTTTGTAAGTATGAATGATATAAACCAACTCCCATGCCTCTGTGACATTCAGAATGGAAGATATCCCTCTTTGGATTTTGGTTGCTAAGGTGCTCGACAATGGTTGCTAGGGCGTGGCCAGTAAGTGTTGAGGTGATTCAGGATTGGCTGTTTGCTGGCCCGAGTCAAACGAGACCACCCTTGTATTTCTATGACACTTCTATCCGGAGATACCCATTTAATCTCTTTCATTGGAAGTCTATGGGAGTTGTTGCTAAGGTGCTCTAATTGGTTGCTAGGGCGTGGCTTGATAGTTTCAAAATGATCCTGAGAGACTGATTGGTCATCTGTGTAAAATGAGCCCGCCCCCTTGTCTCTGTGACACTGTGATCCAGAGCTATGTTCAATACAAAATACCAATGCAATTTACCATAGTAGGAAAAACACATGCATTTCATGGGCCGTCCTTCACCATAGTAAGTCAATGGGGAACTTTGGGGGCCTCTTGCCCCCCAGGGGTGCAACTTTTACCCCATTGTGAGGTATGTTCTTACAGAGCCTGCCAGCCTCTTCAAATGTGGTAAATTACAAGTTTCTGAGAAATCAACTGTCAGTCCTACGAGTCGTCAAAGTTTGTGGCAATGTTAAGTCTATGGGATTTTTTTTACCCAATGATTTGCCCCTGGGGCGAACACCGTACCCCCCATCGCTAAGAAAAGTCACAGCACACCTCTCCTCAAAAATCCGCACAATTTGACGCCTCAATCAAGGGTCTGTTATGTCGGCGTGTATTTTTTAACAGATGATTACTATGGAGTTTTTAAAAGGAGTTTTTATAGAGTTTTTATAGAGTTATTTAGTATGGCACGAGGCCTGCGGCCTCGTGCCTATCGCCCACGGTTGCTAGGGTGCTGTAACTGGTTGCTATGGTGTGGCTATGAAGATTTTAGGCCATTACTTATTGGCTGCTTGATAAAATAAATCCTCTGAGGGAGAGAGAGAGGGCCTGACAGCAGGGCTGTCAGGCCCTTTTCTCTGGGTGTGTGTGAAAGTGACAGTTGGGATTTAAATTTCTGAAAATTCCGCAATGTTAAGTCAATGGGACTTTTTTGGCCGCTTTTTCGTCCGCTGTGCGAACATCGTACACCCGATTGCTTATAAAAATCATAGCACACCTCTCCTCAATGAGCCGGTCGATTTGACGCCTCACTCAGGGGTCTGTGACAAACGGTGCGGGACGAGTTACGCGCCAAACTTTTGTCCGGAATAATAAGAAGAAGAAGAATAATAAGTATGAGCAATAACACTAGTGTTGCCTTGCTTTCAGCAAGCACCACTAATAAGTATGAGCAATAACAATACTGTTGCTTTGCCATAGGCAAGCACCATTAATAATAAGTATGAGCAATAACAATACTGTTGCTTTGCCATAGGCAAGCACCATTAATAATAAGTATGCACAATAACACTAATGTTGCCTTGCTTTCAGCAAGCACCATTAATAATAATAAGTTTAAATAGGATTTCAGTAAGTTGGCTCTCACAAGCCAACTTAATAATAATAATAAGTTTAAATAGGATTTCAGTAAGTTGGCTCTCACAAGCCAACTTAATAACTAGAATGTACATTTCCTGAAGAAAATGTGAAGTGGTGCTTGCAGTGGCAAAACTCGCCTCTCGGTTGCTAGAGTGTGGTACATGATTGCATACGAGCCAACAACCATGTCTGTACGATGTTGTGGAGCTGAAATGTGGCTTCTATATGTTGCAATATGGTATATTGCAATATGGAAAATGTATATTACCACATGCATGTACAGACGAAAGTCGTACACTTTCACATTCAGATAGCTCTCATCACAGGCACTTCGTGTTCAAAGGTGTCACTCCTCACGTTCGAGAAAAACGCAGCTAGTGCTTTTCTATCTAGACGACAATGCAATATGCAAAGAACTAAAGCCCCGCCTCACCCAGTTCGGGTAACGGACCTGGTTGAAACACTCATGCATTAGTGTTTCAACCAGGTCCGGTACCCGATCTGGGTGAGGCGGGGCTTTAGTTATTTGTATTCACTTGCTACGCCATGTGTAAAATGTCTGTCAACTCGTATCCTTTGCGATCGATGGGCTATCGCACGTTTGTGAAAATACACACAATGTCATCATAAAGCACATATTCGTATACGTTTTGTCAGAAAAGGGTGAATGGTTTTTGAGAAAGGGCGGCTACATGTTAATGATTGATTTTTGATTAATATGGAGGGAGGCAGTTTGAATACAGTGATAGTGATAGTGCGCGCGCGCGACCGGCTCTGTCTCTCTCAATGCTCGTTCTTTCAGTAACAAGTGCCCTGTCAAGAGCGCTGCAGTCGGTTATCTCTATCACCATTCAAATAAGGCTTTGGTGGCCGCCAAAAAAAAAAAAATCATGCTACTTGATAGGCCGAGTCAAAAGAGCCCAAACCCAAGTCTTTTTGTCTTTCTGATCCAAAGAAAAAAAACGTTTTCACGTTTTGGTTGTGTGCAGCACATAAACAGCACGCGAGTCGTTTCGCGCTTGAAATTATTAATTTTCTTTGACCGCGCTTTTTAGATTTGTGCGTCATCGAAATTTTTATTTTATAACAAGTATCCGCCACCTGACCTCAAGTAATGTGAAGAACAAATAATTTAACACATTAGTAAAAATGCTCTTTATTTGAATGAGTGGGTGGCTCTTAAAAGAGCCGTTGTTGCCTGTGATGGCAGAGGAGGTAGACAAGGACATGGTGGCTTCAGCTTTGGAGTTCCACCCGCAGAGCTTCTCTGAGGTTGCCCAGCAGAAGCTGGTTTCCCTCTCGGCTCAGGTGGACTCCGTCTCTGCACAGATGGGAGAGGCAGATGTTTCTGTGCCGAATGCAGCGCATCTGTCTCCCTGCCAAAAAGCCAGCAACCTTCGAGTTTATCCACCGCCGGCCCTTTTCCACGCCGTAGCCAGTCCTGGCTCTCTGACCTCTCCAATTCAGACGAGGCAGAATGTGTGAAAAGACCAGCCTGGTACTGGGAAACATTATGAAGCATGTGGCCAGGTCACGCTTAATTTCCCGAAGGAAACTCAGACGATCACGGCCCCCGCGACACAAACTGTTCCCACCCAGGTGAATAATCAGGATGTCCGGAGCTGGGGCTCTGGCCCGAAGAGAACGCAGAGCTGGAAGCAGCTGCTCCCAGAGTCTACCTCCTCTGCCATCCCAGGTGATCTCACAGCGCAGATCAAGGTTCTCATCGAGGCGCTGCTCACATACGCAAGAATGCAACCTGCGAATGATAGAGCTACCGATGATCCAAACTCGTGGTGGTGCCATCTCAAAGAAGAGTGCGGGAACTGCGATTTACCGCCAGTATATGATGAGTGCTGCATGTTTGATTGGCTGTTGCGCATTCTACAGGCCCCACCCAACTGCACTTCATAGAAATCAATGAATTATTAACGCACATCCATGCCAACTGATTGCTTGTGAACTAATGTTTATGCTTTCTGATTATATGGTAATATGGTTTATTTTAAGCGTTTAAATGACCCTCCTACTATCTTAAAGTACCATCTGTGAATATATGTAGAGAAAAATAAAAAAAATATACCGCTTTATACCGAATAAACGGTTAACGAATAAACAGTTGTCATATATACCGAAAAATAATAACCGCTTTGACCACTTCTCGTTTTTAATGTTTTAATTTTCATTGGTTTTCTATTTAATTTGTAGTTGAAATAAATAAAAAATTGGTATTTTAAAGTTTAGAATTAAGAAATGAGAAAATGTTACAATACCATAGTACACCATCTGGTCATAATTTTCATGAACTTGTTCAGCGATCGCTTGACGCCACTAATGGTCATCAGGTCGCAAAATTTATTGGAATACGAATTTATGATTGTCTAATTATATCAATATCCCTCCAATTATGCACACTTCTGAATTAAAATGCCATTTGGATGCTGTTCAGTGAAGCTGTGTGAAGACACGTCAACAGGTGTGTCTGAATATGAATACATGTTATTCTTTTCAAAGCATCAAACATTAATTGACCGTTGATATCCTGTACATGTAGCGGTCTTGATTTGATAAATGTTGAGTATATAAAGCTCATTTAAATATAAGCTTTTAAATGACCCGGCCACTTACCATCTTAAAGAACCATCTGTGAATATACCTGGATCTTCTCTGAAGTTCACAAGAAAACATTCATAATGTGACACTGACTAACTTTCAATAACATTCAATAAAGACAAAAACAGTGTGTGCTAATTAACCAAATGTTTATTTAAAATATTTTTTTCAAATGCCTGTTGTGTCAAATTCCACCCAGCAAATGGATTAGATCCTAGTGTTGTACTAGTTAATAGATATACAGCATTACCCCTAAGATTATAAAAATAATTTTTTTTAAATTATGTACTAGTTTAGCCTATAGTGCTGAGAATTTTGTTGTGAATACATTTGTAAAAATGCTCTTTATTTGAATGAGTGGGTAGCTCTGAAAAGAGCCGTTGTTGCCTTTAAAAAGGCATTTGGTTTCAACTTTGGAGTTCCACCCGCATAACGTCTCTCAGGTTTGCTCAGGAGAAGCTGGTTTCCCTCTGCGCTCAGGTGAACTCTGTCTCTGATGTTTCTATGCTGAATGGCACGCATCTGTCTCCCTGGATATCCTGAGGGCAGAGGAGGTAAAACATATGATAATGTTAGTAAATTTATTTGAATTGTTCAGATTCTCCAAGACTTATTGAGCAGCATAGTTAATGGGTCAGATGTAAGCCTTTAGTTTTTACATCAAATCTTTGAACAAAACCCATGGTTTTTCCTGCATTTAACTTTTTTAGCATTTATTAATCTTTGTTAGTGATTTTTACATTTACTAATACGGTAAATTGTTCAAATCAAAAGTTGTAAGTGTTAACATTAGTAAATGCAGTGAACTAACATGAATAAACATTGAACAGCAGTTTTTAAAATAAATAACTGTCAAATAGTTCATACTGGAGTGATTAAAATCATAAAGCACATTGTTGTTAGCTAGCTGTTAATTTTATTCAATTGTTAGATATATGTTAGAAAATTAAGACTATTAGTTAAAATAAACCTTTTGATGCAATTATTTTTAGTTTAACTTTTTAATAGCAATATGATTATATAACAAAATTATGAAATCCAGTGGTAAAATCTTTTTTTTAATAAGAAAGCAAGATAGGACAACAGTGTCTGTTGGCCACCAACGAAGACATTTTTTGACCCGGGAAAAATCCTGAAACCATTGTATAATAAAATGCACTGAAATACTACACCTTATCAGTAGTATTGACCTCAGTGTGCTTCTTCCTCTGCTTCTTCATTCTTCAGAGTTGTCTTCAATGCCATAGATATTTGGACCTGTTCTCTGGGCATGAAATGAATAAATTAACAATGGGATCACTAAAACACCCGTACTAATAAACAAAAAAAACAACAAAAAACTCAGAAATAGAAACTTACGGAAAGAAATTGACACATAATCTGGTATCCAGCTCGTCATCGTCATTGATGTAGCACACGTGATCTTCTCAGACAATCTCACTTCCTTTGGCTGGTTCCTAAAAAACATAAAAATCAAAATTAGAGATTCAAATATAACATTTCCATTCAAACGCAGTTATGAAAAGCAGTAGTACACAGACTGAAGCAAAATCTTTTAACACTTAGCTTTAGAAGGTATATTGCACACTCATATCCAGACAGGGCTATGGTCTCCCAATTCTTCCTGCAACTTTACAGAAGGGTACATATCAATCATAGAATAGCAGGGGACTGCATATCCCGCACAGATTGTCACAAATTGTGTAGATTGAACATCAATTGAAACTAAAATGTATGTTATAAGGTCAAAATCAAACATTACAATGGTGTCTTGCTACTTCTCTCTTTCCCTTGTCTTTTATAACTTACTGCCACTGTTGCTTTGACTGTCTGTGTCCTCCCTGGAGCTGTTACACTCCTCCTCTGTCCTTCCTGCTGCTGCTGAGGTTGCTCCTTTGTAGCTCAGTGGTATAAACCCTTGGCATGACCTAACCACAATCTCCTAACCACAATCTCTAACGCCACAATCTAACCGCAACACGACCATACGCGCCAACCCGTTTGATGAAGGCTTTCGAAGCCCCGCTGATGTCATGTATCCAGGTCCATTGGCAACGGTTCCGTATGGCATAACAACCCGACCATACACGCCCAACCGTTTGAATAAGGCCGTCAAAGCCCCACTAGTGCGTGAATACGCAGTTTTAGTGGCAAACGGTTCCGTATGGCATACTAACCTACCACAAAACACAACAATATCTGTCCACTCAAAAAAAACCTCATTTACGTATAATACAGTACACGGGATTGTGATAACTATGATAGCTATGCAAGACACCTGACTGAAGGCACAAATCCAGATGAGAGACGTAAATATGATCCAATAGAGTGTTCTTTTTGGTTGTTCCTGTGGTGATCAGTTGCGTATATCCTTTAGATTGAAACAGTTCCAGAACAGTTTTATTCCCAGCGCAGAGGAGATCCTCATTAAAATCTCCACAGATTATTACGGGATGTTCGTCCACGATGTCCAAATAATCCAGCAGACTCTTCAAGTTTTTCGAGAAATCTTCAAAACCGTAGTGTGGTGGCCTGTACACAGCAGCGATTGTTGCTTTGATCGGGCTATCTACTTTGATGACGACATACTCCAGATTGGTCACATTTTGAATAAACTGCCTAGGCTGAGCTGAAATATGCTCTTTGCAATATATTGCGACTCCACCGCCAGCTTTCTGCGCAATTTCTCGGTGTGTCGAGTAGGAGACGTGTCTGTTACGCAGAAACACGTTGTATCCTTCCAATTGGACTTGGGGTGTAATGAGCGATCCGGTCAGGTGAGTTTCCGTCATGCAAAGAATGTCCGATAGCAGCAGTTCATGATGGCATCTGATATCTTCAATATGGGATGACAGTCCTTCTGTGTTGTGATGAATGATGGTGAGTGTTTGGTCCATGTTGGTTTCCCTCACCTGCTGCAAAAGTGGCATGATTCCGTCGAATGTCGCTCTTGTCATGTTTCCCAACGAGGCGGTGACTGTAGGATCAGCATATATCTTTTTTTCACTGAAGTCCGTAATGTGTAATCCATTAAGCGAGGTCGTTCTGCTGAGGGCAACGTAGGCCATTCCCGGCTCGAAAATCTTCTTCAATGACACCACGGCATTCTCCATTGTCATGCCTTGGACTTTGTGAGCTGTGCAGGCGTAGGCTAACTTGATGGGGAACTGGCGACGAACTGCTCCTTTCCTTAGAGTTTCTTCGGATCTCTCGATGTACGCCAAGTCGTCTTCTTCACCTTGCACCCTTTTGCGGTGGTTCTTGCCTGCGCTTGGATTGTCAAGCTGAAGTCCTAGCATTTGTACAGTGTCGATTCCATCTTTTGTCTTACTGACAATGTTTGAAATTTTCCCAAAACACCCGTTCACCATTCCATGTTCGACATCCAAATTCCTAGTCAACATTATGCGTACTCCCAACGCAATTTGTATGCTGTCAGGCAAGTCGTCCTTTTTTCCAGTGATGGGCTTCCTTTGTCTCTTCATCCCTCCCGTTCTTGGGTCTTTCCTGTAGTCTTCGGCATCAATGGTAATGATGTCAGTGTGAAGAGCATGGATTGTTTTGGTATTGTGTTCGTGAACTTCCTTGTTGGTGGCAAATACGTGCAGTGCATCACACGGGCAGTCGTTGGGGTCCTTCACAGCTTGGAGCAACAAAGCTCTATCTTCTTCGGCAAGATCATCGGTCTTCTGCTTCACCCGTAGGCGGTTTAAAAGTTGGGCAAAAGCCAGGTCTTCTTTCTGACGCATGATCTCGGT
This sequence comes from Semotilus atromaculatus, assembly GCA_031834385.1. Taxonomy (NCBI): domain Eukaryota; kingdom Metazoa; phylum Chordata; class Actinopteri; order Cypriniformes; family Leuciscidae; genus Semotilus; species Semotilus atromaculatus. Next base: position 20,228,211 of record JAULUF010000020.1, on the reverse strand, counting down.
GAGGGTAATCATTTGAAAATGGTCTTTCCAGAAGTCCAGGACATCCTCTTCGTACACACAGAGGGGTTTGGCTTTACCCAGAGGTGGCAGTTGATAAAAGTCACCCACGGCGGGGACAGAGATTCCCCCAAAAGGTTTCTTGCTGCCTTTGATTTGCTGACATCTCCAGTTTATGTAGGCAAAGAGATCCTTCGAAATCATGGACACTTCATCGATGATAAGAATCTCCACGTCGCGCAGTCTTGCTCGTAGTTCATCTAGGGCATTTCCAAGTCCTTGATACGGCGGCTTCAGATTCCTTGGAAGTTTAAAAATCGAATGCAGAGTTTTACCTGATACGTTGAACGCTGCTGTTCCAGTAAACGCACTCAAGAGCACCGTAGGCACGGACAGATCCCCTTCCTCCCGTAGTCGAGGCAGTTGTCGCAGAATCTTGGTCGCTTCCGTGTATATGCACTTGATGACGTGTGATTTGCCACAACCAGCACCACCTGACACGAAGTAGAAAAACTGTTCTGGATTTTGACCCCACACACTAGAGGTCTTCACGGGTCCAAAAATTCATGCCCGACCCGGAAGAGACCCGTAATGTGCTAAACCGAACCGACCCGGACCCGTCTATTATTTCAAAAGTTGGACCCGGACCCGTGCAGATCCGAGAAACGCCGTGCCCGGACCCGACCTGGACCCGTCTATTATTTGAAAACTGGACCCGAACCCGACGGGAAGACACAAACCCGACTGGACCCGATTGTCACATATTATTTCACACAAGTTGCGAAAAATAAAACATTTTGTCTTACATAATTTTAGTAGTCGTCGTCTCACTTTCTTGTAACGTTACCTGACTGACTGTGATGCATTACAATCCACCGACAAGAAAGTTCTATCCATGTTATTTCTCTCGTTATTAACGTTACAAGCTTAATCCACTCAGTATTTCAGCTTTAAAAGTCCACTTGATGTCACGGTGATGGATGACAAATGCAACTTTGCACATGTGCATTCAGACTCGAGTTAACTCGCATAATAACTAACTTAACCGTTTGTCCTTTTGAACTAACTTATAATAACAATTGCTCGTTCAGTGCCATGGCCGCTGACATTATTTATTTGCTATCATATGTGCTCTCGCTGGAAGCTCCGGTTGCCAAAGAAACATGACATGCGACAAACTTGAGCTTTTTTCGCACATTACTCATGAAGGTATCCATCATTACCGTGCGTGCAGTTGCATTAACTCTCTCTGACTGAGTCTGGGCGCGGCCGCGCGCTCTGCTTCTAACGGCAGAGAGAGAGAGAGAGAGAGATCGCTTTTTTTTATTATTTCTCTTTTCTTTACCTACTTTTACAAGTTGCAAAATAACACAAGCAGTGCTGATCTGACTCATTCTGGCTCTGATCGAGTCCGATCGCACGGGTATTACACACAATTTTAAACAGACCCGGGACCCGAAGTAATAAATTCGGACCCGACCCGGACCCGGCCGATCATTTAAAATTTAGAACCGAACCCGTACGGGTCCCGGGTCGACGGGTCTCGGGTGCACTGTGAAGACCTCTACCACACACGCTTCTGACACCACTGGCAGACCGTGTAGAATATGGCTGCCTGCGTCTCGTTTAGACTTCTGAACATCCTCCTGACAAATTCGATGCTCATCTGCGGTGCTTCTATTTGTGGCACGACTCCATCTCCATGTTCAAGAATCTGAAATTCTGGGACATCATCTTGTACGTCCTCATCATCTGGATTGATGTCTTGTCGTTCTGCAACGCACTCTAAACGATCCACTTCAATTTCAGGTGCAAAAGCGGTCCATGCGTTCTCATGTGGCCCTTGCTGTTGCAGCTGATCGAACGCCTTATCCACCTCGTCGCTGTGTTTTTCAAATTTTTGTTTGTGTGCTTCCACTACGCCGCAGACAGGGAAGAGCAAACCAGGGCGATTAGGTAGTTCCACATACGCACTCTTGTAAAACGTCTCATACGTTGGAAACCTAGGAGGTTTTAGCTGTTCGTTGGTCCGATGTGGCATATAAAGCTTGAGTAATCTACTGTAAAACTTTTCGGGTTGTTTTTCCTCCGAAAAACGTGCATACCTAATAACTGCAGCCTTCCCAGACGTTCTTTTCTGAAAAAAAACCATGCCGTTGAGCAGCCGGTGAACATTCTTGCCTTTCGTTTGTTGACCGTAAACGATGCGGCACTCCGAAGCAAAATCTGCCAGACACATCTTTTCAAAGTCATCCGTTTGAGGCCTTGCTCTGTATTTATCTATCATCCCTGACATCCACACATCCTCCGAATCGGGATTTTTATTTTGTAGGACGCTTAGGGGAAGACTCATCTTTAGCGCGTCATCATCCGTCGGTAGAAACACAACACTTCGTGAACACTTCTTCAACGGTAAGCTGCATGTTCGTGCCACAGACTCCTGAGCGCTAACTTGCCTGTGTTTGGAGTAGGCTTGCATTATCTGCTTCATTTCATCTTCCTCGCTAACGTTCGTCTCGCGTACACTCTTGATCACGTTCTTTAGTAAATCGCCCATTTCATTCTCCGGCTTGGAAATATACGAAAGCATATACATAACGCAGCTAAAAGCGTCAAGAACGAACTGAATGTCCATATTAGCATTCCATGCCCTCAACAAATCGGGATTGTATCCATTCACCCAAGACTCCTTTGGATCACGCTTCAGCAGAATCACGTTGGCATTGGACAATGCTTCGACGTTCTCATTGTAGTCATCGATGGACAACTTACACTTTTCCAGCAGCTCTGACAAGCTGTCAAAGGAGGCTTGGGGGTCATTCAACAGATCCCACACCGGCTTGAGTTTGGTCCTGGCTTCGCTCATTGCCTTTTGAGCAGCTTCCCGTCTCAACTTCTTTCTGTCTGCTTGCTTTTGGGCTTTCTCATACTCTTCTTCAGGACGCTGTGGTTGTGTGTGTTTAGATGCAAACATGCAGCTTCCAGATAAAGTGTCAGTGTCATCCTCTTCTTCAGGACGCTGTGGTCGCGGACGAGTGATTGTGGTGCTAGACACTGGTAGTTTGGGGAACCCAAATCGACACAACAAATTTCCCTTCTTACAGGACTTTGAATGGTTCCTGCTGTGAAGCTGAACCTCTCTCCCCTTTCTAGCCAGTTGCGTTTCTGTTACAAACTGTGCAAAGAAAAGATAACTCTGATCTTTTGCAAAACGCGTGTCCACGCTGAACAATCTCGCGTTGAAATACATACTGGGAGATATTGAAATTTGTCTTTCCTCGTCAATGGAATTCTGTCCAGTGGGGAATTGAACAGGGAACGCCATGGCTTCCAGTTTTGGGATTTTGAAAAATCCAACAGGCTTATGTCCTTGTGCAGGTGCGATACTAAATATTCCCTCACCGTACGACAAGATCTCCTGTCCGATGTCGGGCGGCTGCATGCACGTGTCTAATGTGAGGCCGGGTCTAAGCTCATCCTTTTCCTCGACGCTAACGTGTTGCTCATCCTGCTTGGCAGCATCGGCTTCTTGTTGCATCTCAGAGACATGAGCTTCCTCATCTAGGTGACTTTCAGAGACATCAGCTTCAGCATCTAGGTGACTTTCAGAGACACCAGCTTCCTCATCTAGAGGACTTTCAAATACAGCAGTTTCTCTTATGGAGATATCCCTGTATTCTGAATGCATTGCTTTCAGCTTTGATAAAGCTGCAAGCACATTGTGCATATTCACTGTGTGGAACTGCTGGTATCCTTTAAACTTAACGTGCCTCTTCAGCTTCACCTGCAGCAGCTGGGCCTCACTTCTCGGTCTTGGCAGACAGTTGACAGTCTTCTCCATCTCGGAGGGAACGCACACAACTGAACCATGCACTGCTCTCTGCTGTCCTTTGGGTAGTGCAACTATTTTTGCAAATGGTAAAATTTTTGCAATGAGTTGACGTTCAAGGACATTTAATTCAACCAATTCCGCAGGGATTGGTGGCAACTCCAGTTTGTTGGCTGCTGCAATTGAAGACATCTGTCCTCTCTTAAGATGGCTGTCACAAGTGTGGCAAATCCACTCCTGTCTTCTCTCTTCCGGAACTACGCAGGAGCCTGAGCAGGCACTATCGCAAGCATGAACATACTTCCCAGTTAAGCAAGACGCTGCAACATGAACATTTTTGTCGTATCTCGCTCGATTACACACCCTGACTTGATCAGGAAACAGGGCTCGGTGACAGACTGTGCAGACATGTGTAGGGCCATGCTGAATCTTACACCGGAATGCATGTATAGCACTGTCCATCGCTTTGTTAACCAAAGGCTCGGGTGTTTCCTGGCTCGGACGGATATACGGTTTATATTTATTTTTTATTCTGAGTGCGCATTGCAATCGATGAAGAACGTGATATGTAACATCACCGGCACATTTCTGGGTCTTGCGTAGGGTACATCGCAGGATGTGATGTGCTCTGAACTCTGGGTCACCTGCATATCTCTTCAACATGTACTGTTTCATTCTCCTCTGGAATAGAGTATCAGTGCTGTACCTCTTCTTATTGTACTCTTTCATCTTCTTCTGGAAGAGAGCATCTGTGCTGTACCTCTTCTTAATGTACTCTTTCTTCTTCTTCTGGAAGAGAGCATCTGTGCTGTACCGATTATTAATCGACTCTTTCTTCTTCTTCTGGAAGAGAGCATCTGTGCTGTACCGATTATTAATCGACGCTTTCTTCTTCTTCTGGAAGAGAGCATCTGTGCTGTACCGATTATTAATCGACTCTTTCTTCTTCTTCTGGAAGAGAGCATCTGTGCTGTACCGATTATTAATCGACTCTTTCTTCTTCTTCTGGAAGAGAGCATCTGTGCTGTATCTCTTCTTGCTGTACCCTTTCATCTTCTTCTGGAAGACAAAAGAAGTGCTGTACCTTTTCACTATGAACCCTTTCATTTTGTTTCGGAAGAGAGCATCCTGATTATATTTGACCTTAATTGCTTCTTTTTTCTTTGATTGGAATTGCAAAGAAGTGGCATACCTCTGTCTCTCATAATCCCTTTTTTTATGTTTTCTGGTGGCATAAGATGCAGCCGTGTCCAGCCGTGGTTCTCCGCCTTCTTTTGAAATTTGAAATGTTTGACGCATTACTTTTCTTCTCCTGTGCTTATTTGTTTTATCTACCGCATCTTGGTTTACAGCTGCTGAGCAAACAAGATTTACTTTGGCTCCAACATTTGTTACTGGTTCTGGTAGAGCTGAAATCACTTGTGATACCTGTTCACAAACAGATGGTGAAGGCAGTTGGACTGTTTCAAATGATACAGGCATGAATTCATAGCTGGTCTCATCACCACGATCCCGGAAGATCTCGAGAACTCTGTCTGTCATGTCACTCAGGTGGGTGAAAGTCAACATGACAGCAGTTCCATGACCAGTAGGATGGGGCAAGCCTGCAGCAGTCCTCGAGTGAGAATCAAAGTATCCGTACCTTCCAGATCTGTCTCTGAATACAGCAATACACTCTGGAGCAACAAGGAGCAGAGCATGCCTGACATCTGTGGAGAGACACTGCAGTCTTTCAGTGAGAGGAATCCACCACTCTTCAGTGCCAGGGGTCCCTGTGGCTCTGAGGTATCCAAACATCACTCCTGACTTCAGCACATTGTGTGTCCAGTTAAATGATGCAACACTCAACGGTACTTCCTCCATAGTTAGGAGGTTGCGATTAAACTCTCCTTCCGCAATAAGCTGCAATTTAATGCCGACATATAACGCATCTCCCTCCTGTAAAACTCTATCAAGGTCAGGCATCTTAAACGTAATCCCTTCACACTGGTTGGCCAAAAATGTCAACGCTACACACGTGCACTGATGATTTCTAGAGAAACTGTCGTACCTATAATCACCCTGACAATGAGATGCCTGCACAGACACAACCCTTGGTGTAATATCACCCGTTCTACCTGAAAACTGAGCTACAGCTGCACTGGTGCTTGCCTGTTCAACCTGTAAATAATCATTCATGAAATTAGGCTGATGGTCAAAATTAGTTATAGAATCTGTTAAATTTTAAATTGCACTTCATAGTGATTGGGACAAAGACATTTTTTGCTAAACAGTTCTAAAATACAACTAGAAAACTAAAGAAAAAGCATTTGTACACAGTAAACGTGCACAAAAGACAAATGCAAAAATTTTTGTTTGAAAAGTATGTTTTATCAGGGGTGTAATGATACACTTAGCTAACACTTGCTATGCATATGGATTCACGTGAAGATCAGACGATATTTTAACACCATTTTTAAGAAATGTTCAATGATGAAATGTATAACTGGAAAAATGGTCTTTTATCCGACTTTTATCCATCTATATTTAATTAAATACAGTAATGAATATGCAGTGTTTTTTCACATTTGATTACTTTTTTTTAAATTTCTGTTCCTGTCAGATCTACCCGAAAAATTCTAAAAACAATTTGATTCATTTTTTTATATTATTAGCGACTGCTTTCTTGTCTTTAATAAATGTTTTAAATTCACATTAATTCAGCTACAATGATATCTGGATTGTCTTTGTCCATATAAGGGATTAACAAAGCTGAATCGTGACAGCCATAGTCCCAAGAATAAGGGTGCCCTGAAATGAGCATGTTGCAAGACACAAATATCAATAGTACCCGGTTAAAACTGGATGGTCTGGTCTGTTCATCCTCCAGGTCCAACTTCCTCCAACGAATTTTTTGAGCCTGAGATCTCTTTCCTCTGCGCGGCATCCTTTGAAGTATGAAGAGATAAAAAGAAGAGACAAAAAAATATTCTTGTATAAAAAGAAATAAAAAATATATATCTTACTAACTCACTAATTTGAGTGAATGAAGTAACTTTTAAAAGCAGAGATTTTACTTTTAAAGTACTACATATTAAAATACACTTAATTGCTAGTCAAAATTATTTTAACAGGACATTCCCCCTTTGATAAGCACATACTTTGAAAGTTCTCCCGATGTAACAGCTGTTGAGCCTAAAAAAATAACTAGTACTCTCAGGAAGAAAAAAAACAGTTAAACAACAATGAAAGAGACACTGTGTAAATTTGTGAAATGCTTTTTTTAGGGGGGGGGGGGGGGGGGGGGTAAGAAATGAAATGAACTGCTCTCTGTGGAAAACACCAAAACACAAGGAACCTGTAAAGAAACAGAACAAAAACAGACATATTAGGGCACAGGGACTACAATTATGGTAATGTGATGAAAATGTCATAGTACAGATTAAGAAACAATATTAATACTAACCAAGGTTGAAAAGTGCAGCAGAAAATGCAGGTTGTGCTCGGATCAGTCAGTCTGAAAAAATAATTACAACAATGAAAAATTACTAAACTCGAGTCAACTATGCATAACTTCTTTGCATGTTCAATATTCATTATTTTTATCTATTTGTAGAATATAATTTAGGAATGCATCTTAATAATGTATTTTTCTGTATGTGGCCTAAAACCTGTCATCCACCCAGGTTTACAATATAGCACAAGTGGTTTGGAGAATGGATGGTAATTAATTATTTGTTGCATAAACAAAACAGTTTTTATTTTAATAGCTTCTATGATCCTGATCATTATTTAATTATAACGATTATCTTATCAAGAAGTCATGACTAAATGTAAATGTAAGTCAAATCTGAAGCATTTTGTATGTGGCCATGTCCCTAATTAAACCTTTACCTCAAAATGCAGTAAGGAAAGAAAACAGTATTCTGAAACAGAGAAACAAGTGTCATAAAACTCAACACCGCTCACAACCCATGCAAATCAGGATTTTTCACTGGGGGTGGGGGGGGTGGGGCTGAAAACTCAAGAAAAAAAACTCACTCGTCTAAACTAAACGATTTTTTTGAAGATTTCTACAACATTTTTTTTTTACTTTCTACAAAAATCTACATATTGTCATATACATAACCGTACATAAATATCCGACCTTTTACCATGCGTCATTTGATTTGAGAGAGAGCAAGGCAGCGCTTTGAAGACTGTGAGAGCGCGCGCGCGTCCGAGGCTCTCTCCCCCTCTGCTCGTTCTCTCTCTCGCCCCCTGTCACATGCGCAGAAGTTTTCAGATTGTCAGCGCGGATTTGTGTAACATCAACCACGTGACCCCAAGGCGCGAAAGCACGGTTCTCTCAGTTCACTCACGAGTAATACCAACCACTCATGGAACTCCCGTTATATTAAATAAAGCCAACAGAGCAAAATTGATTTCTTACATACATTATATTTGCACCTTGTTGTTTATGATTAGAGAATTCTGTCAGTGACCGTGCACTGGAATCGGTTCGGATTTCTTCACCAGTGACTAATTTAACGTTAACCACGTTTGATTAGATACGGAAACTTCGACGCTGCCTTTGATTAACATGAAGCGACCAGCATCAACCGACAATTTACATTCATATCTATGCATAAGTACTATTAACTTGTACATCACCACATAAGCTAGCCTAGTGACGATGCTTAGCTTAAAATAAGCGCCAAAATGAATACACTCCTCGCACAGTGTGTAACGTTAAGCTATTGTAAGCTACACAAACAGCGAAATACAAAGCACGTAATATCCATCAGACACACACACAATATCATGTTACGTTTTCACACAAAGATAGAATTGTGGCTAACTGTTAGCTGTAGACATAAATGATCACACATTAACTGTTAACTTCGTGTAAACAAAAACAATATTAACTACAACTCATATGATAATACGAATAATATTACTTTAATTCAAATAAAGAGCTGAATTTGACAATACAAGGCTTTAAAACAGCATATGAAATCGACCGCCTCCACTTACCTCAAGAGAAGACTGCGGGAAGTTCATCAGTTCTGCTCCCGTGAAGAGTCGATATCGCAGCCAATCAGCAGCGAGCTTTGATTGTACAACCAATAAAATCACACCATGTAGTGATGGATCGGTCATGAATGATTCGTTCATTGTGAACAAATCTTTAATATGACTCGGGAATAGCGAGTTGTCTCGAATGTGTCCGAAACAGCTCATTCCTTCATTCATTCACTAATCCCCTAGTATATGGCATTTGGCATTTCGTGCATATCTGCAAGGAGTGAACGAAATGAAGTAGCTGTGTACGAAACAGTGCTGTCATATATCACAACTATTCAGTGTTTTCAACCACATAATGTTTATTTTAGGTTTCAGACATTTAAATACACATAAGTACTAGAAAAAAAATTATTTTGAGTTTATAAAATACACACTGATGTCTATGGAATCGGCAATAATAATAATCCTTTCCATTATTTAATAAGACGACACGTTTTATTCATATCAGATACACATTGTGTAAGTAGCTTTACATTTTACCCTATTGTTCTCCCAGTTCACCGGCCACTAACTTTCATGTATTTTGTGAGAAGTGACGCGTTGTAAACTAACATGGCGCAGCCCATAGCACATACAGCTCAACTAACGCGATCGTTATGAAGGTGTTTAAACAACAAAACACATCCACTTGCACATATTTGACAATCGGAATATCAGTGTTTCATGTTATAGCTAATACATTTGTGAATATTTTGAATAAAAAAGTGAAAATGACATGAAAGCAGATTCATTCAGCGCTGTGTTGTGGTTGCGCTGTCACGTGACAAGCAATGACGCGTCACCACGGAAACATTAAAGTGACAGGTTTTAAATAAAGGTCGCCTAGAAAAACTCGCGCTGGGGGGATGAGTTAGAATATTTTAAACTTACGTGTGAAAGGGTTAAATACAAAAATAACAAACCAAAATAAACACAAATTAACAATGCTAAATTATTTCATGTATTTTTTTTTGTAAATTATTGTTTTTTTGTTAGAAACTCACGCTCACGGATGGCGTGGTCATTGAGCGCCCTCAGGCGACCGTTATGATTGCATTCACATGACTACCTACAGATGATTAATGAATATTTTAAATCATCCACCAAATTATCATATCTTTCTTGCAGTTTAACGAGTAAACAACAATTCCACGAATTATTAAAACAACTGGCTGTTAGTAAAACACATGAAATTGAGTTAATGCTTAAATTATATATATTTTAATAATAAAAATAATATACCTATATAATAATTTACCTTATTAATGTAATTTCATTTAATTTTAAAATGCATCTATATAATATCGTCTATATATTTTAATGTTTTATTCAAGGAATGATTAATAAAAAAGGAAGAAAAAAAACTAAAACTAGGTGTCCGTTGTTGTTTCTATTTATTTACTCAGGTGTAACGTCAAACTATTGTATAAACGCAATATCACACTCGTAGCTGCTGTAATTACCTTCGGCTGCGATTAACTATGCTGTGTTAGTCATTTGGGGTGGTTAGGGAGCTCTAGGGAGTCTATATGAGCATCCTGTGATTACCACAGCCAAATAACAGCCGTGTATATCAGCATCCTGGGGTTAGGGTTAGGCACGAGGCTGCGAAACAAAGCAATAACGCACAGCTACGATTGTGATATTACTCATTTAACACTTAGTTAGACGTGTGGTTGCTAGGCAGTTGCTAAGGTGTTGTTAAGGTGTTCTGGGTGGTTGCTATGGTGTTGCTAGGCGGTTGCTAAGGTCTTATGGGTGGTTGCTAGGGTGTTGTTAGGTAGTTGCTAAGGTATTCTGGGTGGTTGCTAGGGCGTTGCTAGGTGGTTGCTATGGTGTTCTAGGTGGTTGCTAGGGTATTCTGGGTGGTTCCTAGGGCGTTGCTAGGCGGTTGCTAGGTTGTTCTGGGTGGTTGCTAGGTGGTTGCTATGGTGTTGCTAGGCGGTTGCTAGGGTGTTCTGGGTGGTTGCTAGGCAGTTGCTAGGTGGTTGCTAAGGTATTCTGGATGGTTGCTAGGGTGTTGCTAGGTGGTTGCTAGGGTATTCTGGATGGTTGCTAGGGCGTTGCTAGGCGGTTGCTAGGTTGTTCTGGGTGGTTGCTAGGGTGTTCTGGGTGGTTGCTAGGGTGTTGCTAGTCGGTTGCTAGGGTATTCTGGGTGGTTGCTAGGGTGTTGCTAGGCGGTTGCTATGGTATTATGGGTGGTTGCTAGGGCGTTGCTAGGGTATTCTGGGTGGTTGCTATGGTGTTACTAGGTGGTTGGTAGTTGTCACAGATGATTACTATTGTAGTTCTTAACATTTTCTTGGCATGATTTAGCACTTACCTAATTGCTATTAGCATGTAGCTATTCACAGTTAGCATGTGTAGCATGTTGGAAGTCCTGTTTGCTAGCATGAGTCAAAAGAGCCAACCCCCATCTCTATACGATTTTCTGATGCAGAGATATAGGTCTTGCAAAACGGTTGCTAGGGTACTCTGTTTGGTTGCTAGGGAGTGGCTTGGCAGCTGCCAATCATGAAACTCCAAAGGCTGCTTGTCAGTATGAATGATAAAAACCAACTCCCATGCCTCTGTGACATTCAGAATGGAAGATATCCCTCTTTGGATTTTGGTTGCTAAGGTGCTCGACAATGGTTGCTAGGGCGTGGCCAGTAAGTGTTGAGGTGATTCAGGATTGGCTGTTTGCTGGCCCGAGTCAAACGAGCCCACCCTCATGTTTCTATGACACTTATATCCTGAGATATCACTTTGATCTCTTTTAATGGAAGTCTATGGAACTTGTTGCTAAGGAGCTCTAAATGGTTGCTAGGGCGTGGCTTGATAGTTTCACAATGATCCTGAGAGACTGATTGGTCGTGATTGGAGTACAATGAGCCCGCCCCCTTGTCTCTGTGACACTGTGATCCAGAGCTATGTTCACTACAAAATCCCAATGCAATTCACCATAGTAGGGTAAACACATGCATTTCATGGGCCGTCCTTCACCATAGTAAGTCAATGGGGAATCTTTGGGGGCCTCTTGTCCCCCAGGGGTGCAACTTTTACCCCATGGTGAGGTATGTTCTTACAGAGCCTGCCAGCCTCTTCAAATGTGGTAAATTACAAGTTTCTGAGAAACCATTGGTCAGTGCTAAGAGTCGTCAAAGTTTGTGGCAATGTTAAGTCTATGGGATTTTTTTTACCCAATGATTTGCCCCTGGGGCGAACACCGTACCCCCCATCGCTAAGAAAAGTCACAGCACACCTCTCCTCAATAATCCGCACAATTTGACGCCTCAATCAGGGGTCTGTTATGTCGGCGTGTATTTTTTAACAGATGATTACTATGGAGTTTTTAATAGGAGTTTTTATAGAGTTTTTATAGAGTTATTTAGTATGGCACGAGGCCTGCGGCCTCTGTGCCTATCGCCCACGGTTGCTAGGGTGCTGTAACTGGTTGCTATGGTGTGGCTATGAAGATTTGAGGCCATTACTTATTGGCTGCTTGATAAAATAAATCCTCTGAGGGAGAGAGAGAGGGCCTGACAGCAGGGCTGTCAGGCCCTTTTCTCTGGGTGTGTGTGAAAGTGACAGTTGGATTTGAATTTCTGAAAATTCCGCAATGTTAAGTCAATGGGACTTTTTTGGCCGCTTTTTCGTCCGCTGTGCGAACATCGTACACCCGATTGCTTATAAAAATCATAGCAACCGTCTCCTCAATGAGCCGGTCGATTTGATGCCTCAATCAGGGGTTTGTGACAAACGGTGCGGGACGAGTTACGCGCCGAACTTTTGTCCGGAATAATAAGAAGAAGAAGAAGAACTAGAATGTACATTTCCTGAAGAAAATGTGAAGTGGTGCTTGCAGTGGCAAAACTCGCCGCTCGGTTGCTAGAGTGTGGTACGTGATTGCATATGAGCCAACAACCATGTCTGTATGATGTTGTGGAGCTGAAATGTGGCTTCTATATGTTGCAATATGGTTGCTAGGTATCTTCAAATGGTTGTTAAGGTGTGGTTACACAGTAACCATGATGATATTTACAGACTGGTTTCCCAACCGAAACAAACAAGCACACCCCCATGTCTATATGATGTTCTGGTTCTGATATATAGCTCATTTATGTGGTTGTACGGTTGCTAGTGTATTCTGGGTGGTTGCTAGGGTGTTGCTAGGTGGTTGCTATGGTATTCGGGGTGGTTGCTATGGTGTTGCTAGGTGGTTGCTAAGGTATTCTGGATGGTTGCTAGGGTGTTGCTAGGCGGTTGCTAGGGTGTTCTGGGTGGTTGCTAGGGCGTTGCTAGGCAGTTGCTAGGGTATCCTGGGTGGTTGCTAGGCGGTTGCTAGGGTAATCTGGGTGGTTGCTAGGGCGTTGCTAGGTGGTTGCTAGGGTATCCTGGGTGGTTGCTAGGCGGTTGCTAAGGTGTTCTGGGTGGTTGCTATGGTGTTACTAGGTGGTTGGTAGTTGTCAAAGATGGTTCCTATGGAGTTTGTAGCATTTTATTGGCATGATTTAGCACTTAGCTAATCAATATTAGCATGTAGCTATTCACTGCTAGCATGTGTACCATGTTGGAAGTGCTGTTTGCTAGCATGAGTCAAAAGAGCCAACCCCCATGTCTCTACGATGTTCTGATGCAGAGATATAGGTCTTGCTAAATGGTTGCTAGGGTACTCTGTTTAGTTGCTAGGGAGTGGCTTGGCAGCTGCCAATGATGGATCTCCAAAGGCTGCCTGTCAGTGTGAATGATATAAACCAATCCCCATCTCTATACGATGTTCTGATGCAGTGATATAGCTCTTGCAATATGGTCGCTAAGGTACTCTATTTGGTTGCTAGGGAGTAGCTTGGCAGCTGCCAATGATGATTCTCCAAATGCTGCTTGTCACAATGAATACTATAAACCAACTCTCATGCCTCTGTGACATTCAGAATGGAAGATATCCCTCTTTGGATTTTGGTTGCTAAGGCGCTCAACAATGGTCGCTAGGGATGGGCCAGGAAGTGTTGAGGTGATTTATGATTGGCTGTTTGCTGCCCTGAGTCAAACGAGACCACCCTTGTATTTCTATGACACTTCTATCCGGAGATACCCATTTCATCTCTTTCATTGGAAGTCTATGGGAGTTGTTGCTAAGGTGCTCTAATTGGTTGCTAGGTCCTGGCTTGATAGTTTCACAATGATCCTGAGAGACTGATTGGTCGTCTGAGTAAGATAAGCCTGCCCCCTTGTCTCTGTGACACTGTGATCCAGAGCTATGTTCAATACAAAATCCCAATGCAATTTACCATAGTAGGAAAAACACATGCATTTTATGGGCCGTCCTTCACCATAGTAAGTCAATGGGGACACTTTTGGGGCCTTCTAGGTACAAGATACTTGTACTAGATACTTTCTAGGGTATCCTGGGTGGTTGCTAGGCGGTTGCTAAGGTGTTCTGGGTGGTTGCTAGGTGGTTGGTAGTTGTCACAGATGATTACTATTGTAGTTCTTAACATTTTCTTGGCATGATTTAGCACTTACCTAATTGCTATTAGCATGTAGCTATTCACAGTTAGCATGTGTAGCATGTTGGAAGTCCTGTTTGCTAGCATGAGTCAAAAGAGCCAACCCCCATCTCTATACGATGTTCTGATGCAGAGATATTGGTCTTGCAAAACGGTTGCTAGGGTACTATGTTTGGTTGCTAGGGAGTGGCTTGGCAGCTGCCAATCATTAAACTCCAAAGGCTTCTTGTCAGTATGAATGATATAAACCAACTCCCACGCCTTTGTGACATTCAGAATGGAAGATATCCCTGTCTGGATTTTGGTTGCTAAGGTGCTTGACAATGGTTGCTAGGGAGGGGTTAGGATGTGTTGAGGTGATTCAGGATGGGCTGTTTGCTGGCCCGAGTCAAATGAGCCCACCCTCATGTTTCTATGACACTTATATCCTGAGATATCCCTTTGATCTCTTTTAATGGAAGTCTGTGGAACTTGTTGCTAAGGAGCTCTAAATGGTTGCTAGGGCGTGGCTTGATAGTTTCACAATGATCCTGAGAGACTGATTGGTCGTCTGAGTAAAATGAGCCCGCCCCCTTGTCTCTGTGACACTGTGATCCAGAGCTATGTTCAATACAAAATCCCAATGCAATTTACCATAGTAGGAGAAACGCATGTGTTTCATGGGACGGCCTTCGCCATAGTAAGTCAATGGGGAAACTTTGGGGGCCTCTTGTCCCCCAGGGGTGCAACTTTTACCCCATGGTGAGGTATGTGCTTACAGAGCCTGCCAGCCTCTTCAAATGTGGTAAATTACAAGTTTCTGAGAAATCATTGGTCAGTGCTACGAGTCGTCAAAGTTTGTGGCAATGTTAAGTCTATGGGATTTTTTTTACCCAATGATTTGCCCCTGGGGCAAACACCGTACCCCCCATCGCTAAGAAAAGTCACAGCACACCTCTCCTCAATAATCCGCACAATTTGACGCCTCAATCAGGGGTCTGTTATGTCGGCGTGTATTTTTTAACAGATGATTACTATGGAGTTTTTAAAAGGAGTTTTTATAGAGTTTTTATAGAGTTATTTAGTATGGCACGAGGCCTGCGGCCTCGTGCCTATAGCCCACGGTTGCTAGGGTGCTGTAACTGGTTGCTATGGTGTGGCTATGAAGATTTGAGGCCATTACTTATTGGCTGCTTGATAAAATAAATCCTCTGAGGGAGAGAGACAGCAGGGCTGTCAGGCCCTTTTCTCTGGGTGTGTGTGAAAGTGACAGTTGGGATTTAAATTTCTGAAAATTCCGCAATGTTAAGTCAATGGGACTTTTTTGGCCGCTTTTTCGTCCGCTGTGCGAACATCGTACACCCGATTGCTTATAAAAATCATAGCACACCTCTCCTCAATGAGCCGGTCGATTTGACGCCTCACTCAGGGGTCTGTGACAAACGGTGCGGGACGAGTTACGCGCCGAACTTTTGTCCGGAATAATAAGAAGAATAACTAGAATGTACATTTCCTGAAGAAAATGTGAAGTGGTGCTTGCAGTGGCAAAACTCGCCGCTCGGTTGCTAGAGTGTGGTACGTGATTGCATATGAGCCAACAACCATGTCTGTATGATGTTGTGGAGCTGAGATATGGCTTATTTATGTGTTCAGGTGGTTGCTAGGCGGTTGCTACGGTATTCTTGGTTGTTGCTAGGGTGTTGCTAGGTGGTTGCTAGGGTATCCTGGGTGGTTGCTAGGCGGTTACTAAGGTGTTCTGGGTGGTTGCTAGGTGGTTGCTAAGGTGTTTTGGGTTGTTGCTAGGGCGTTGCTAGGCAGTTGCTAGGGTGTTCTGGGTGGTTGCTAGGGTGTTGCTAGGGTAATCTGGGTCGTTGCTATGGTGTTACTAGGTGGTTGGTAGTTGTCAAAGATGGTTCCTATGGAGTTTGTAGCATTTTATTGGCATGATTTAGCACTTAGCTAATCAATATTAGCATGTAGCTATTCACTGCTAGCATGTGTAGCATGTTGGAAGTGTTGTTTGCTAGCATGAGTCAAAAGAGCCAACCCCCATGTCTCTACGATGTTCTGATGCAGAGATATAGGTCTTGCTAAATGGTTGCTAGGGTACTCTGTTTAGTTGCTAGGGAGTGGCTTGGCAGCTGCCAATGATGGATCTCCAAAGGCTGCCTGTCAGTGTGAATGATATAAACCAATCCCCATCTCTATACGATGTTCTGATGCAGAGATATAGCTCTTGCAATATGGTCGCTAAGGTACTCTATTTGGTTGCTAGGGAGTGGATTGGCAGCTGCCAATGATGATTCTCCAAATGCTGCTTGTCACAATGAATACTATAAACCAACTCCCATGCCTCTGTGACATTCAGAATGGAAGATATCCCTCTTTGGATTTTGGTTGCTAAGGCGCTCAACAATGGTCGCTAGGGATGGGCCAGGAAGTGTTGAGGTGATTTATGATTGGCTGTTTGCTGCCCTGAGTCAAACGAGACCACCCTTGTATTTCTATGACACTTCTATCCGGAGATACCCATTTCATCTCTTTCATTGGAAGTCTATGGGAGTTGTTGCTAAGGTGCTCTAATTGGTTGCTAGGGCCTGGCTTGATAGTTTCACAATGATCCTGAGAGACTGATTGGTCGTCTGAGTAAAATAAGCCCGCCCCCTTGTCTCTGTGACACTGTGATCCAGAGCTATGTTCAATACAAAATCCCAATGCAATTTACCATAGTAGGAAAAACACATGCATTTCATGGGCCGTCCTTCACCATAGTAAGTCAATGGGGAAACTTTTAGGGCCTCTTGTGCCCCAGGGGTGCAACTTTTACCCCATGGTGAGGTATGTTCTTACAGAGCCTGCCAGCCTCTTCAAATGTGGTAAATTACAAGTTTCTGAGAAATCATCGGTCAGTGCTACGAGTCGTCAAAGTTTGTGGCAATGTTAAGTCTATGGGATTTTTTTTACCCAATGATTTGCCCCTGGGGCGAACACCGTACCCCCGATCGCTAAGAAAAGTCATAGCACACCTCTCCTCAATAATCCGCACAATTTGACGCCTCAATCAGGGGTCTGTTGTGTCGGCGTGTATTTTTTAACAGATGATTACTATGGAGTTTTTAAAAGGAGTTTTTATAGAGTTTTTATAGAGTTATTTAGTATGGCACGAGGCAATCTGGGTGGTTGCTAGGGCGTTGCTAGGTGGTTGCTAGGGTGTTCTGGGTGGTTGCTAGGCGGTTGCTAAGGTGTTTTGGGTTGTTGCTAGGGCGTTGCTAGGCAGTTGCTAGGGTGTTCTGGGTGGTTGCTAGGGTGTTGCTAGGGTAATCTGGGTCGTTGCTATGGTGTTACTAGGTGGTTGGTAGTTGTCAAAGATGGTTCCTATGGAGTTTGTAGCATTTTATTGGCATGATTTAGCACTTAGCTAATCAATATTAGCATGTAGCTATTCACTGCTAGCATGTGTAGCATGTTGGAAGTGCTGTTTGCTAGCATGAGTCAAAAGAGCCAACCCCCATGTCTCTACGATGTTCTGATGCAGAGATATAGGTCTTGCTAAATGGTTGCTAGGGTACTCTGTTTAGTTGCTAGGGAGTGGCTTGGCAGCTGCCAATGATGGATCTCCAAAGGCTGCCTGTCAGTGTGAATGATATAAACCAATCCCCATCTCTATACGATGTTCTGATGCAGAGATATAGCTCTTGCAATATGGTTGCTAGGGTACTCTGTTTGGTTGCTAGGGAGTGGCTTGGCAGATGCCAATGATGCATCTCCAAACGCTGCTTGTCAGTATGAATGATATAAACCAACTCCCACGCCTCTGTGACATTCAGAATGGAAGATATCCCTGTCTGGATTTTGGTTGCTAAGGTGCTTGATAATGGTTGCTAGGGCGTGGCCAGTAAGTGTTGAGGTGATTCAGGATTGGCTGTTCGCTGCCCCGAGTCAAACGAGCCCACCCTCATGTTTCTATGACACTTATATCCTGAGATATCCCTTTGATCTCTTTTAATGGAAGTCTATGGAACTTGTTGCTAAGGAGCTCTAAATGGTTGCTAGGGCGTGGCTTTATAGTTTCACAATGATCCTGAGAGACTGATTGGTCGTCTGAGTAAAATGAGCCCGCCCCCTTGTCTCTGTGACACTGTGATCCAGAGCTATGTTCAATACAAAATCCCAATGCAATTTACCATAGTAGGAAAAACACATGCATTTCATGGGCCGTCCTTCACCATAGTAAGTCAATGGGGAAACTTTTGGGGCCTCTTGCTCCCCAGGGGTGCAACTTTTACCCCATTGTGAGGTATGTTCTTACAGAGCCTGCCAGCCTCTTCAAATGTGGTAAATTACAAGTTTCTGAGAAATCATTGGTCAGTGCTACGAGTCGGCAAAGTTTGTGGCAATGTTAAGTCTATGGGATTTTTTTTACCCAATGATTTGCCCCTGGGGCGAACACCGTACCCCCCATCGCTAAGAAAAGTCACAGCACACCTCTCCTCAATAATCCGCACAATTTGACGCCTCAATCAGGGGTCTGTTATGTCGGCGTGTATTTTTTAACAGATGATTACTATGGACTTTTTAAAAGGAGTTTTTATAGAGTTTTTATAGAGTTATTTAGTATGGCACGAGGCCTGCGGCCTCGTGCCTATCGCCCACGGTTGCTAGGGTGCTGTAACTGGTTGCTATGGTGTGGCTATGAAGATTTGAGGCCATTACTTATTGGCTGCTTGATAAAATAAATCCTCTGAGGGAGAGAGACAGCAGGGCTGTCAGGCCCTTTTCTCTGGGTGTGTGTGAAAGTGACAGTTGGGATTTAAATTTCTGAAAATTCCGCAATGTTAAGTCAATGGGACTTTTTTGGCCGCTTTTTCGTCCGCTGTGCGAACATCGTACACCCGATTGCTTATAAAAATCATAGCACACCTCTCCTCAATGAGCCGGTCGATTTGACGCCTCACTCAGGGGTCTGTGACAAACGGTGCGGGACGAGTTACGCGCCGAACTTTTGTCCGGAATAATAAGAAGAATAACTAGAATGTACATTTCCTGAAGAAAATGTGAAGTGGTGCTTGCAGTGGCAAAACTCGCCGCTCGGTTGCTAGAGTGTGGTACGTGATTGCATATGAGCCAACAACCATGTCTGTATGATGTTGTGGAGCTGAGATATGGCTTATTTATGTGTTCAGGTGGTTGCTAGGCGGTTGCTACGGTATTCTTGGTTGTTGCTAGGGTGTTGCTAGGTGGTTGCTAGGGTATCCTGGGTGGTTGCTAGGCGGTTACTAAGGTGTTCTGGGTGGTTGCTAGGTGGTTGCTAAGGTGTTTTGGGTTGTTGCTAGGGCGTTGCTAGGCAGTTGCTAGGGTGTTCTGGGTGGTTGCTAGGGTGTTGCTAGGGTAATCTGGGTCGTTGCTATGGTGTTACTAGGTGGTTGGTAGTTGTCAAAGATGGTTCCTATGGAGTTTGTAGCATTTTATTGGCATGATTTAGCACTTAGCTAATCAATATTAGCATGTAGCTATTCACTGCTAGCATGTGTAGCATGTTGGAAGTGTTGTTTGCTAGCATGAGTCAAAAGAGCCAACCCCCATGTCTCTACGATGTTCTGATGCAGAGATATAGGTCTTGCTAAATGGTTGCTAGGGTACTCTGTTTAGTTGCTAGGGAGTGGCTTGGCAGCTGCCAATGATGGATCTCCAAAGGCTGCCTGTCAGTGTGAATGATATAAACCAATCCCCATCTCTATACGATGTTCTGATGCAGAGATATAGCTCTTGCAATATGGTCGCTAAGGTACTCTATTTGGTTGCTAGGGAGTGGATTGGCAGCTGCCAATGATGATTCTCCAAATGCTGCTTGTCACAATGAATACTATAAACCAACTCCCATGCCTCTGTGACATTCAGAATGGAAGATATCCCTCTTTGGATTTTGGTTGCTAAGGCGCTCAACAATGGTCGCTAGGGATGGGCCAGGAAGTGTTGAGGTGATTTATGATTGGCTGTTTGCTGCCCTGAGTCAAACGAGACCACCCTTGTATTTCTATGACACTTCTATCCGGAGATACCCATTTCATCTCTTTCATTGGAAGTCTATGGGAGTTGTTGCTAAGGTGCTCTAATTGGTTGCTAGGGCCTGGCTTGATAGTTTCACAATGATCCTGAGAGACTGATTGGTCGTCTGAGTAAAATAAGCCCGCCCCCTTGTCTCTGTGACACTGTGATCCAGAGCTATGTTCAATACAAAATCCCAATGCAATTTACCATAGTAGGAAAAACACATGCATTTCATGGGCCGTCCTTCACCATAGTAAGTCAATGGGGAAACTTTTAGGGCCTCTTGTGCCCCAGGGGTGCAACTTTTACCCCATGGTGAGGTATGTTCTTACAGAGCCTGCCAGCCTCTTCAAATGTGGTAAATTACAAGTTTCTGAGAAATCATCGGTCAGTGCTACGAGTCGTCAAAGTTTGTGGCAATGTTAAGTCTATGGGATTTTTTTTACCCAATGATTTGCCCCTGGGGCGAACACCGTACCCCCGATCGCTAAGAAAAGTCATAGCACACCTCTCCTCAATAATCCGCACAATTTGACGCCTCAATCAGGGGTCTGTTGTGTCGGCGTGTATTTTTTAACAGATGATTACTATGGAGTTTTTAAAAGGAGTTTTTATAGAGTTTTTATAGAGTTATTTAGTATGGCACGAGGCAATCTGGGTGGTTGCTAGGGCGTTGCTAGGTGGTTGCTAGGGTGTTCTGGGTGGTTGCTAGGCGGTTGCTAAGGTGTTTTGGGTTGTTGCTAGGGCGTTGCTAGGCAGTTGCTAGGGTGTTCTGGGTGGTTGCTAGGGTGTTGCTAGGGTAATCTGGGTCGTTGCTATGGTGTTACTAGGTGGTTGGTAGTTGTCAAAGATGGTTCCTATGGAGTTTGTAGCATTTTATTGGCATGATTTAGCACTTAGCTAATCAATATTAGCATGTAGCTATTCACTGCTAGCATGTGTAGCATGTTGGAAGTGCTGTTTGCTAGCATGAGTCAAAAGAGCCAACCCCCATGTCTCTACGATGTTCTGATGCAGAGATATAGGTCTTGCTAAATGGTTGCTAGGGTACTCTGTTTAGTTGCTAGGGAGTGGCTTGGCAGCTGCCAATGATGGATCTCCAAAGGCTGCCTGTCAGTGTGAATGATATAAACCAATCCCCATCTCTATACGATGTTCTGATGCAGAGATATAGCTCTTGCAATATGGTTGCTAGGGTACTCTGTTTGGTTGCTAGGGAGTGGCTTGGCAGATGCCAATGATGCATCTCCAAACGCTGCTTGTCAGTATGAATGATATAAACCAACTCCCACGCCTCTGTGACATTCAGAATGGAAGATATCCCTGTCTGGATTTTGGTTGCTAAGGTGCTTGATAATGGTTGCTAGGGCGTGGCCAGTAAGTGTTGAGGTGATTCAGGATTGGCTGTTCGCTGCCCCGAGTCAAACGAGCCCACCCTCATGTTTCTATGACACTTATATCCTGAGATATCCCTTTGATCTCTTTTAATGGAAGTCTATGGAACTTGTTGCTAAGGAGCTCTAAATGGTTGCTAGGGCGTGGCTTTATAGTTTCACAATGATCCTGAGAGACTGATTGGTCGTCTGAGTAAAATGAGCCCGCCCCCTTGTCTCTGTGACACTGTGATCCAGAGCTATGTTCAATACAAAATCCCAATGCAATTTACCATAGTAGGAAAAACACATGCATTTCATGGGCCGTCCTTCACCATAGTAAGTCAATGGGGAAACTTTTGGGGCCTCTTGCTCCCCAGGGGTGCAACTTTTACCCCATTGTGAGGTATGTTCTTACAGAGCCTGCCAGCCTCTTCAAATGTGGTAAATTACAAGTTTCTGAGAAATCATTGGTCAGTGCTACGAGTCGGCAAAGTTTGTGGCAATGTTAAGTCTATGGGATTTTTTTTACCCAATGATTTGCCCCTGGGGCGAACACCGTACCCCCCATCGCTAAGAAAAGTCACAGCACACCTCTCCTCAATAATCCGCACAATTTGACGCCTCAATCAGGGGTCTGTTATGTCGGCGTGTATTTTTTAACAGATGATTACTATGGACTTTTTAAAAGGAGTTTTTATAGAGTTTTTATAGAGTTATTTAGTATGGCACGAGGCCTGCGGCCTCGTGCCTATCGCCCACGGTTGCTAGGGTGCTGTAACTGGTTGCTATGGTGTGGCTATGAAGATTTGAGGCCATTACTTATTGGCTGCTTGATAAAATAAATCCTCTGAGGGAGAGAGAGAGGGCCTGACAGCAGGGCTGTCAGGCCCTTTTCTCTGGGTGTGTGTGAAAGTGACAGTTGGATTTGAATTTCTGAAAATTCCGCAATGTTAAGTCAATGGGACTTTTTTGGCCGCTTTTTCGTCCGCTGTGCGAACATCGTACACCCGATTGCTTATAAAAATCATAGCACACCTCTCCTCAATGAGCCGGTCGATTTGACGCCTCACTCAGGGGTCTGTGACAAACGGTGCGGGACGAGTTACGCGCCAAACTTTTGTCCGGAATAATAAGAATAAGAATAATAAGTATGAGCAATAACACTAGTGTTGCCTTGCTTTCAGCAAGCACCACTAATAACTAGAATGTACATTTCCTGAAGAAAATGTGAAGTGGTGCTTGCAGTGGCAAAACTCGCCGCTCGGTTGCTAGAGTGTGGTACATTATTGCATACGAGCCAACAATCATGTCTGTACAATGTTCTGTTGCTGAGATATGGCTTATTTATGTGTTCAGGTTGTTGCTAGGCGGTTGCTAGGGTATTCTTGGTTGTTGCTAGGGCGTTGCTAGGTGGTTGCTAGGGTATCCTGGGTGGTTGCTAGGCGGTTGCTAAGGTGTTCTGGGTGGT